>CABHPH010126344.1:8494-23428 GCA_902168325.1 Peromyscus nudipes | reverse complement strand
ACACACACACACACACACACACACACACACTGCTTTTTGATGTTGTTTTCAAGGATAAAGTAACTCTAACTAAGGCCACTGGATAAAATATATGCAGAGGCTGAGAAGATCCTTTTACCAAAACAGAGGAAATAGAGTACGAATATGAACTATATGTGCCTTCCCTATTTGTTTTGGTTTTTAACAGGACTCACTATGTATCACAGATTGGCCTTTCTCATGATCTTTCTGCCTCAACCTGCTGAGTGCTGGGATTATAGGCATGGGCTACATTGTCTGTATCTTGTGAAACGTGAATTGTGAGATCCTGGATTGGTGGCTGGTAGAATTTGAGATGTTCTTCTTTTAGGTCTGCCAGATTCCAGAACCATGTAGAGTATGTAAAGTGTGTGCATTTTAATTCTACCGTTCTTGGGAAGATTGGGGACACTCCATTAGGCTTCTTTCACATCCTTGGAACCCACCATTAGGTACATCTCAACCAGGCGCAGCACCCCCAGATTATAGGGTTGAGAGCACTCTTACATTTGCCAGTTTTCTCGACATTTACCACTGTTTGTTGACTCAACAAGTTCAGAGCTTGGAACCTGACACTATACCTTCTGCTCCCTCCTGCCATAGGTAAAGCTCTAGTGGCTAGCAAATAAGAACATCTGCCTGTTAGCGTACCCTTGGGACAGTCTCTCTCCACATAATCCCATTTTGAAGAGCTCACTCTTGCTTGCTTGTGTGTACTTTGTTTCTTGGTACTTTGGAGGCACGGGGTCTTGCTGAGACTCAGACTTGCCTCTCATAGCTCAGGCTGGTTTGAGGAAATTTTACATCAGCCTCCTAAGTGCTGGGATTATGCACCTAGCTTGTTAGTGTATTTAATATGTGCAGGTTGGTTGTATCCAATTCTAGCAAGGGGTAGAAGAGAGAGGGAGGAAGGAAGAGAGTATGTGTATATGTATGTTGGGGGTTTAACCCAGTACCTCATCAGATCAGGACCTGGACCACTGGGCCACATCCTAGCCCACATCTTACCAATTCAATTAATAAGGTCTACTGTCATAATAATGATAGCAGACATTATATTTATTCCTTTATTCAAAGCAGTATGCACAGGTTAACTCATTTAGACCTCAGGGCAGGTCTGTGAGTTAGATTTTATTAGTCTTACACATTGAATGACAAAAGCCCATAAAAGCCTGGGGTCACATAACCAGGATACAGTCCAGGAGAAGGTTGAAGAACCAGTGTCTTAACCACTTGGTCACTTACTGTATTGGAAATTGTAGAAACCTTTGAAAATACTGGATAGGATACTGTTCTTAACTGGGATCATAGAGAAGTCAACACGTAAACAGATAAGACGGTGTGGTTACTCTGCTTGTGTAGAGGGAGAGCACCCTTAGCACACGCTTCCTCACCTCCCCAGCTGTCTGTAAAAGAGCCTGTGGAACTCGGGGATGATTTGATCACAGCTGATGAAACACTGGTGTGCTCTCCCCCTTCCACCTTAGGGTTGACAGGTCACAGTTTGGTAAACACGTGGTGAGAAAATGGACTTGGGTCTTTAAAATGACTCCCAAGACTTACTAATTTCTACCCATCTGTGACACTGAGTAGAGAAAAATCAAAGCAGTGGAGACGACATCCACACCCCCTTTGACTTACCCACTAAACCTCAAACTTTCTTTTGCACGTTATTGGAATTAGAGAGCTGTCAGGCACCACGTTTGCCGCCTTCCGGTTTCAGTTAGCTGGGAATGTTAGCTACAAGTGAGACAACTGGTGTTTGCTACAGTAATTAAACTCTTGCCTTGATGGTTCACAGGGGGAAGAAATGAATGAGTGTAAGAGTGCTTAGGGGAGGCCTCATGGAGGAGAAGCCCACTGGGCCTTGATGGATGAGAGAGGTTTGCTAGTAAAAAGTGTAGCCACCCTGTCTGTCATTCACACTTAGAGCTTAACTAAAGGCCCCAAAGTAGAATTGAGACAGGCTTTCCTGGGACATTGAAGAGAGAGGCGTGGCCCAGGAGAGCGGGTATTTGTAGAAGTGGTGCTTAGATGGTTGTGATTGGATGTACTGGGAAAGGCACGCTTGAACAGTTGGGAAGCATCTTTAGAAGCAGGCAGAAAAAACTGGATGAGGTACAAGGTAGGGTTGGTGAAGTGTGGCTCAGCAGGAAAAGTAGTTGCCATGTAAGCCTGGTGACCTGAGTTTGGTCCCTGCCACCCATAATAAAGGTGGAAGGAGAGACCCGACTCCACAGTCTTTCTGACCTCTGCACCTGTGTGCTCCCACAGACATCACACACACACAACACTACATAATAATCGTTAATGGTCAAGTAAGGAGCTAGCCCATTGCACACCATGAAAGGGTTCTGCAGTGGTGTGAGAAAGGGTGAATCAGGAAGAGCTGGGGCAGGAAAAGCCCAGTGAGACTTCCACCCTGTGACTGACGCTGTCGAAATTATTTTACTCCAAGGTCCAAGTGAAGCTGAAGAATTCCAGCTTGAGGTGAGTGGGCTGCTTGGGGAGATGAACTGCCCGTATCCTTCTCTGACATCTGGGGATGTAACCAAGCGCCTTCTTGTTCAGAAGAACTGCCTCCTCCTGCTCAGTAAGTTCACGGTTACTAGAATGTAGCTCTGCTGTTTCCCTTGAGTAATGTGTGGATTGTTGGTGTTGTAGTTTGCTTCATTGTGACTTGAGTTCAGATCCTGTTCATTTTAAAAGAAGACTTCACTGCATTTGCAGCTAGAAGCTGGTGGATGCATGCACACCTGTGGCGCTCTGTTTGGATAACTGTTGCTCTTTCCTGGCCTCTGCTTTAGTGTTCCCCTAGCTGAAGTGCCTCTCCTGCTGTGACCAGTAGAGGTGCTGGGGTGCCATGCCAGCACGGTGGTCACCGGAAGCCTTTTCTAGACTAAAAGCACACATTTAAATAGATGGGCAAGACCGTAGAGGGGAGAAGCAGTGCGTGTATGATGATAATGTAGAAGTGTTTCCATTTACTGCTGATTCTCTGGATTGGTAAATGGGGTTTGGTTTGGTTTCTAAGCAGACAGGATCAGCACTTGAATGGTTACTCTACTTACTGATCATTCTGGGGAATCATTTTTTTTTATGAAAAGTTCTTTCCTTCCATGTCTTTTAAAAAGATACTAATAACTCTCTCTTTTCCTGAAATACAGTCAGTAGACTCATAAATTGTATTGCCTTGTATAAACTTCCAGTAAGCCCAAGCAGTGATCTTAACTCAGATGCTGGTTGGCATTCTGGAATTCAGCTACATTCGGCTGTGCTTAACTGAGTGCCCTATAACAAGTGTAGTCCAGGGAGTTTCTTTGTTTTTGTAGCTGTACTGTAGTGTCTGGAAAATACTAGAACCCCACTTTTGAAGGTTTATGTTTTTTATTTTATTTTTGTTTTAGGGGAGAAAAATGTGTTGCAGCTATTACGCCTAGGTACTAAAAATTTCTGCAGTTACTTAACATTGTCCAGTGTTTGTTGCTGGGAATATATGCACGCAGGGTCAGGACTTGCTTTGGATACTGATGTTTCTATCTAGCTTTTGTCCATTCATTCAGTCTTCTTCAGATTGTGACTGACCCAGCAGCAGCGGTCCAGCTGATTCTAATCTGTGGCGTGGCTTATCCTGACCAGTCATGCTTGTCACTTACCTTATCTACATAGGAAGCTAACCATTGTGCGCACTGCTCGGCAGTGACCCTGGATGGCTGAGTCTTCCACAGACTCAGAGTTCAGCCTTTTCCTCCTGACACTTAAGAAAACCACACTGACTGTAAACCTTCATAAAGTACCTTTAACTCCTTGCCACTTTGCAAGCAGACTGTACTAACTGTTTTGGAATCAGGGTCACAATTACAAACTTCCCTTTTATGAGCCGATACCCGAAGAGCACATCAAGAGTATGCAGCCACGTGCTCCCGTAAATAACTGAAGCAGCTCAGGGTTACTTGCTTTTTCCGTCCTTCCCAAGTGCTCACCTGGTCCCTTTTCTTTCTCCTTGTCACCGCAGCCTGCCTTCCTCAACATCCCCCTTTCATTGTGGTATTTCATACACGTGCTCATTGCTGCTCGCTCTGTAATTACTTCTCATCTTGCCAACTGTCTCTTCTGTCGCATCTTGATGCTAGGATTTTCTTCTTCCAGCTCCCCGCCTCACTAATCCGATTGCTTAGCACGTTCTCCTTTAAGAGAAAAATAAAGGGACCTTATTTGAACTAGCAGAATAGAATAGTCTTTGGAGGGACTCAGGGCTGTTTACTGGCCTTTTATGGTTTTTAGTTGATACTCCTGTGTAAGTTAAGTCAGGCCTGAGTTCCTAATAGATGGAGGGGGGAGATATTTTGATTCTTGACTAGATTGCCAGGAGAGATCATTGTTGGTTTTGGTTTTCTTTCTCATAGTGTCTCCAGTGCCGTTCTAGTGCTTTGAACAAGTGCTTTAAAGTTTGTTGATGTGATGATGGTTTTAGTTAAGTTCATGGATACCTGAACTAGCTCATCCCAGATTTAAACAACCAGTGTATTATTAAATCATATATGATTTTCTAGAACAAGGGTTGGCAAACTTCCTTAAAGGGCCAGACAGTAAGTAATCCTGGCTAAGCAGACTATGGGATCTTAGTGGCAACTACCCAACTCAGTGTTTTGGCAGGAAAGCAGCCATTGACGTATGAGGGAGCAAGTGGGACAGGACCCTGGCAAAAACCTGTTTCCAACGGCGTTAGTTACTTTCATAACCACGGGTTTTACTGTTCTCCTTGTCTTAACACCCAAGTACAGCTTGCTACATGGAACCTACCAAGATTTACTAAAGCCACATGGAATGGCCTCTGCAGGGACTAGCTGTGTTTACTACTTTAGAACAGGAATTGGTGGCTTCTCAGAAGTGACTTAACAAAATCATGACCCCCTTGGCTTCGGCCTATTGTCCTGGGGATAGCAAGGGAGGTATTCAAGCAGATCACACTTTGGTGTTTCTGATAGGATCGAATGACCTAGAAAACACCTTTCAAAAGAGTACAGTCTAACTTTGCTGAAGATCAGAAATCTTGTGATTTAGATGGAAGTGTCTTTGGGACAGATACAGGAATGTTATTCAGTGTTTAGTTAGGCCATCTGCTGAATTACCTGAGAATGTGGCCCTCATTCTACTAGGCTAAAACAACTCACAAGGGGACACTCAACACAAAGGGAATACTGACAAAAAGTGACTTGAGAGCCTGAAGGGACGGCTCCCAGATTAGAGGCTCTTCCCACCAAGACCATCAGAGCTCAAAGCCTGATCCACACAGTTAAGAGAACTAACTCCTGCAAGTCATCCTGTGAACTCCATACACGTGCTATGGTGTGCACACGCATAGACACACACACGTGACAAAAGACTGAAAAGCAAAAGTGATTTGGAAGTTTCATTGTTTTGTGGGGGAAAAGGTGAGAGATGTGGAGAGAAGGGGCAGATGGGAAGGATAAAGATGAAGGAGCACCCCCAGAGTAACATAAAGCTATTGGAGAATGAGAGGACCTTTAGGAAGACCAGTGCCTTCACACAAACGTTTCATATCAGTTCCAGACAGACTAATTACTAGAGTGGGAAGGGCAGTTTTGTTATTGTGCTTAGAAGTGGCTCAAAGTGAACAATCATTGAAAATGTCTTGTCACCTTGTTCAAGATTTTTAAAAGACGCCAACCCCTGTTCTAGAGGTAGCATGGTTGAATTCAAGAATCCAGATGTTTAGGTGTGATCAACCTTGGTCTCTGGTTTCAAAGTATTGCCTAATTTTAATTAACCTGTAAACAGTGCATAATGCCTGAGTCACATAAGCAGTGTATATGTTATGTCATTAGCAGGTAAAAGTGGTTTCCATTTCTTGTTCTATCCATTCTTGCAGCTTTAAAAGTTACGTATCATTAGGTCTATAGAGTTGTAACTCCAGACTTACGGCTATTAACTGTAGTATCTTATTTTGAAATCTTATTTTGTTTACTTCAGCATACCTCATCTCAGAACTAGAAGCTGCCAGAATGCTCTGTGTGAATGCTCCTCCAAAAAAAGCTCAAGAAGGAGGCGGTAGTGAGGTCTTTCGAGAGTTGAAAGGCATATGTATTGCTCTAGGAATGTCCAAACCTCCAGCCAATATAACTATGTTCCAATTCTTCAGCGGGATTGAGAAAAAAGTAAGACCTTTAGTACCGATTGTAGCGTATTAAAGGCATAGTCCTACATTTGTTTGAAATGAAGCATTAAGTTTATTTCTCTTAATGGGAACCTAATGTACGTATTAATAAGGAATGTTAATAAATGAGTTTGGGGTTTTAAGTCCTAGATATCTTAAAGAGAAATTAATATTTTAGTGGGCTTTTTGCTTTTGTTATTTTTAGACATTGACATGTTTCTTTTCAAAAAACAAAAACAATACTTTGGTTTAAAAACTGAAGTAAGCTAGCTATAATGTAAAAATAATTAAGATTCTTAAGATCTTACTAAAATGATTGAACTTTGAGGCGATTTTTCCAGTTTTTATCTTTATTACTATGCTTCCCCCACTGACTGGACAGACAGGACGTTAATAAGTTCTGTTTTCTAATCCAGTTGCTTTGGGTCTATATATTCCAACTAGCAGACTCGATTTGCTGGCTATGAACTTAATTTAGTGTGTGAAAATAGAATCATTTTTATGCCACACATTATCAACAGAATACCGATTTTTATGTATATATATATATGTAAATGATTAGGAACAAGCAATTTTCATTTAAAAATGGATGAGTAAAAAAAAAATGGTGTTTGTTGTATAAAGTCCCTTCCTGTCTCCCCGTGGGGTGAATGCTGTGGGGCACGACAGTGTCCCTAGTCCGTATCCTCTGTGTTCATTCACCCATTCAGCCAATGCTCACTCGGTGCCCAGTGTGTCAGGCACAGTTCCAGGTCCCGTGAAGGATCCATGCTTCTCTAGTCATGGAGGATGAGACAAGCCAATGTCTCACCTCATGGGTCTTTGCATTACGTTTCAAAGCCGCCTCCACCGTTGCCTCTGTCAGGAGTCTTCTTTTGATGGCAAGATATGATGGGAACTGGGAAAGTGAGCAAGATACGTGTTACTTATAGTTTTGGGGTTTTTTTGTTTTGTTTTGTTTTATTCATTCATCTATTTTTGTGTCAGTTAAAGGAAACATTAGCAAAAGTTCCACCTAATCATGTGGGAAAGCCGTTGTTGAAGAAGTCGATGGGACCAGCCCACTGGGTGAGTTGCGATCCTCCTGAGTCAACTTCCTAAGGGACTGTCCTTTATGTCAGCGCCCGTAGCCCAGGTTGGCCTCACACTTGCGGTTGCCGTGCCTCAGCCTTCCAAGTACTGTGATGACACCTGACTTAATTATACTCTGATTTGCGGTTTGCCACGTGGACAGCCTTCAAATCATTTTGGGGAACCTCCATTCTGGAAAAAAAATTTTTATTTGTGTATGATTCAAAGCCCTTACCTCATAATTTGTAAATATTTCATGCACTTATTAGATAAATTGAAGTTTGGTATGAACGAAACATTTTTCTAGTTGCCAGATGTAGCCAAACCAAACCTGACTGAGCTGAACCAACTTCACCCAGTGAATTATGGGAAAGCTAAATGGAAGTGTTTGGCTTTCCCTCTATTACTGTTTTGAGACTAACTTTCCTGCCCTGTCACTTCATCCGCTGTTCTATGTTAGCCAGTGGGAAGGCCTGCGTGTGCCAAGTGCTGGGAGTCACTTGTGAAAGCAGCAGGCAGTTTGCTGCCTTAGGAACAGGGCATTGAGAGCAAGCGCGTGGGTCACTTCTAACTGGTTTCTTCAATGTTGCTTCAGGAAAAGATAGAAGCCATTAACCAAGCCATAGCCAACGAATACGAAGTCCGGAGGAAGCTGCTGATCAAACGTCTGGACGTCACCGTGCAGTCCTTTGGCTGGTCTGACAGAGCTAAGGTACACAAAATCATTGTCTGTGGCCACAGTCCCTAAAGCCCTGGGAGGAAAACTTCCACGTAAGCCTCGTGCTGTGTCAACACCTCTGGCAGCTGTGTTTGTACAAGATAGTTCTTCAGTGCGAAACCAGCACTGAGTTAAAAACCGCTCCAGTGCCTTTCGGAACCCAGTCAAGTCTTTATCTTGAACCTCTGTGGTTGTAGTGTCCCCTGCGCCCTTCTCAACATTGACCCTTGTCTTCGAACACTTTTGTCCCAACAGAGTCAGACAGAAAAATTAGCGAAGGTTTACCAGCCAAAGCGGTCAGTCTTGTCTCCTAAAGGTAACATTTCCGTTGCTCATCTTTTGGCCGCCAGACAAGACCTGTCAAAGATTTTAAGGACAAGCAGCGGGTCCATAAGAGAAAAGACTGCCTGTGCCATCAATAAGGTGAGTGGAATACTTCTGATTTTCTTTCACATTTGTCTGTCTGTCTGTCTGTCATGAGATGTCTACAGTGCCTTTCTTATGCCATAGGTCCTGATGGGCAGGGTGCCTGACAGAGGTGGCCGACCCAATGAGATTGAACCTCCGCCCCCAGAGATGCCACCGTGGCAGAAGAGACAAGATGGCCCTCAGCAGCAAGCAGGAGGCCGAGGAGGAGGGAGAGGTGGTTATGAACATTCCTCATATGGAGGTCGAGGAGGTCATGAACAAGGAGGGCGAGGTGGACGTGGTGGCTATGACCATGGCGGCCGAGGGGGAGGAAGAGGAAATAAACACCAAGGAGGCTGGACAGATGGAGGGAGTGGAGGTGGCTACCAGGATGGTGGTTATCGAGATGCAGGGTTCCAGCCCGGTGGCTACCATGGTGGCCACAGCGGTGGCTATCAAGGGGGAGGCTATGGTGGTTTCCAAACAGCTTCCTATACAGGAAGTGGGTACCAGGGCGGTGGATACCAGCAAGACAATAGATACCAAGATGGTGGGCACCATGGGGATCGAGGCAGTGGTCGTGGGGGAAGAGGTGGTAGAGGAGGCCGAGGTGGACGTGGAGGCCAGGGAGGAGGCTGGGGAGGAAGAGGAAGCCAGACTTATCACCAAGGGGGCCAGTTTGAACAACACTTCCAACATGGAGGCTATCAGTATAGTCATTCTGGATTTGGACAAGGAAGACATTATACTAGTTGAGGCTACCGAAACTTATATTTTGCTAGAGCTCAAGTAATAGAAACTTAGTTTCAGAATTCTGAATCTGACATCTCTTTTGAATGAATGTAAGACCACGGGTGGCAGGCATACTCCTGCTGGGGACAACCATTTGTAGGTCTTCATTCAATTCTCTCTTTTTATTATTAAACAGTTTTACATAACACTGTTTATTTAAGAAACATATCTCTCCTTTCTATGGAAAACAAATTTTAAAGGCAATTTAAATTGCCTTTAATTGACCAGTAGACTAATCCAGTTAGAACATACATGCTTTTTTTGAAGAAATTACTTGAATACAAGTTTTCATGTTTTCAATATGCAAGTTTTGAAAATGAGGATTTGCCTAGAATTTTTTTATATTTACTGCTGGGAAACCTTCCTCATATTAACAACCCATGTGTGTTTTTCGTAAACTATCTTCTGATGTCTGTTCTCCAAGCATAGCTCTGCCCCTGATTGGCATTTTATTCAGAGAGGTTTTGTCACATCACTTTGTGACAGAGCTGTTGGGTTGGTTCCTATTACATGAGCTCTTTTGCAGATAGCACATTCAGTAGCCTTATTCTGTTGGTGGAATATTGTACCATATGCTCCTCCAAAAACCATGAACACGGCCAAAATCCGTAAAGACGACAAAAGCGAACTAAGTTGTGAACTATAGTATCTGTAGGCACTTAGTAAGTATAGCAACTCAAACAGACCTGCATCCATCGGAAACAGAGTTCCTCCTTCAACCTTGTTTTTACTTGAAATGTGCTAGAAGAATGGCAAGCAGAAATCTGTTTGACACACGAGTTAACGCCACTGGCTCCAGCAAATCTTGTTTTAGGCAGGAGACCTTTTTTGTGATGGAAGTGCACTACAAAGTCAGATCCAGTCCTGCTCAGCGCAGGAGGCCCTTTATTATTGCTGCAGAAGACAAAAGCCTGGCTGAATCGCTCTCCACATCCTTTACTGAAATCACATGATGCTTGCTGCTGGGTTTTTGTACATGTAAACACTGTCAAGCTGTGAAAGAAAGTGGCTGGAGGTGTGTTTTGTGTGAGAGGTGAGCAATAAAGTATCTGTACATTCTCTCGTTGCTTTGAGAGTTTTATTTTAGCTGTTTTTCACACCAAATTGTTGTGGATATCTGTGTCAGGCTTGTGGCGTAAGGCTTCTGTTCTCAAGGGGTGTTTTCTTAAGTAGAAGGTAGCCCTTTTTCTAGTTGAAACAAATTGGGAAAACAAATTAGCTATTTCTGAATTTACCTTATTTATGATGGTATGGCTAGAAAGCTTCACTCTAATTCTGTCCACTGGGTGTAGCTGTTGCTACACATCTTAGGCAAGATACATTAATGTTCCTCCCTAATCTTTGAGAGGTTTTACTTTTCCATTCTTCCTTAAAAAAAAAAAAAAAAAAAAAAAAGTGAGTGAGACTTGGTTTTCTTAAAGTGAAGTGAAAAATACAAAGATATTTATTAGAAGAGAAATTGTATCTTCTACTAAGTGGAAATGTTTAGAAGTTAATTATGGTCTATGTATGTATGATGTATGTGTGTGTGAGTGGTGGCATGTGTGTTGAGGTCAGAGGACAACTTTCAGGAGTTGGTTATTTCCCTCCATAGAGGGACTTGGGGATCCAACTCGGGTAGTGGGGCCTAGGTAGCAAGTACACTTTCTTTGTGCGATCTCACAATCCCTAAAGGGGATGGTAAAACCAAAGTGTGTCTTATCATTAAAATATTTTACTATTGAAATAAAGACTTACTGGTAAGTAAAACCATCCTCAAAAGACCACCCTGATTCTTTTAAGAATCTTAGCAAATTTTCAGCTAGCTTTTGTGATTGCAAGATGTGCAGAATGTTTTATTAAGATAAATTAGAGTGTAAGCATGGAATAGATTCCTGGATACAGGTGTTCCCTATTAGAAATATAATTGCCACAGCCATATGTCTTGAAATAATGCCTTAGATAGACATTTGCTCTAATTGCTTTCATAACCCAAGACTGTACAGTATTCCTGTTAGACTCTTGACAAGTAGAATTTTGATTTATTCTTACTAGGTTGTTTTCTCAAATGTGATCACATGTGAAGACAAATGGTAGATTTGTCTTCATATGCATGATGGCCCTAAATTTTACATCCTTGTTTCTGTTTCAGCCTAGACATTGTTCTGCACATTGAGAAGCCATAAAAGAATTTAGTTTCTCTTCTTCACCATAAATTCTCTAGAGAAGATACCCCAACCGCCAACTTTATCATATTAGCATTCTTGGATTTTACATAGAGTGTTTCTTTGACCATAATCTGATTTTGTTTGTTTTCTTTGGGATTGGAATCTCAATGTGTTGTTCAAGCCGGCCTCAAACTCTTGGGCTCACCTCTGCCTCCCAAACAGCTGGGTCTACAGGCAGGTGCCACCAACCACACCTGTCCTGATCTTTCTTGTAGACACTCTTAAACTTGTGGTCAATAGTGGTTTACTGGAGTAAGTCATATGGGGATTTCTTGGAGATTCAAAAAGATTTTAGGAGATCATTTTTTACATGAACTAGTAGGACATCTCTGGCACAGAGTAGGTAGACCTCATAGTGCTTTGTACATCTCTGAGATTGGGAGCTGGAACCAGGCATCAGTGCTGAGAACTGTGTTGAGTCCTACCACCAGCCCTGTTCATATCACGCTGTAGAACCAACCTGGCTAATGTCCCGCTGTACCAGACATAGACTAAGTCAGGCTGAGGGAAAAAATTGAAACTATTTCTACATGCACAGAACTGATCGCCAGGAGACAAATCACCCTTCTCCTTAAGCGTTTCACATTTTTATTTCTGTTGTATGGGTTCTTACTGGACTCTGCTCACATCCTTTTAACAATAGGTTTTAAGTGGAGGTAATCGCCCACCACCTTCACTAATGGTATTTGACTGTGGTTTTTGTTTGCTTTTTTGATACAAGGTCTCCGAGAGCCCAGGCTAGTCTTGAACTCCCTATTTAGCCCAGGATGACCTTGAACTGACCCTCCTGCATTTCATTCCCAAGTGCTGAGGTTACAGGTATGCACCACCATGTCCAAATCTTGACTCCTGCCTTTTAAAAAAACCGTTGGGTTTAAGTAGAAAAATACATCCACGCAGTGCTCAGCACCACATACAGTGTTCTGTAAGACTTCTCCCTGATTTCCTTATTGTTTTTATTCCTCGTTATTATGGTTATAATTAGAAATGTTCCTTTTGTTCAGAGACATCAACAAAAGCTGGTGTGTACCGATTTGGGACCTGTTACAATTCATCTAATTCATGGGCTAGAGAATAGGTTTAATAGCAGGGTGGAAAACAGAGTTTAAAATGAGATGTGGTGAGGCTTGATGTACTTAGGAAAAGGTACAGACTCGGAGAATACTGAGATGGCAAAATGGAAAGTTTTTAAGTGAGAAAACAATACTCCACATGGTGGTTTTGTGATTTTGCTTGACTTGAATGCTTCTGCGCCCCTCCCGTTTGCAGTGAACACCTGCATCAGGCAGGTGAGAACAACGGCAGACAGGGTCTCTGGTGTCACAGTGTTTGTGTAGCCCTTGGCGGCAGCTGGCACTGCCCACTCTGGGTAGAGGCTGGTAACCAGGATCTCTCACCCTGCGAGAGCAGCCCCCAGGCCTGGGGTGTCTGAGAGCCTGTTGTTTCTCTGGCTCTTTGACATCTCAATTGATCGGACATGTGTCTGTGTTCTTTCAGAGAAACATTAAAGAGAATAAATACATTCATTCTTTTCTCTGTATTTATACACAAATGATGGGATGGTTTCAAGACAGGGTTTCTCTGTGTAGTTTTGGTGCCTGTCCTGGAACGCACTCTGTAGACCAGGCTGGCCTCGAACTCAAGAGATCTGCCTGCCTCTGCTTCCCAAGTGCTGGAACTAAATATGTGTGCACCACCATGCTTAACATATATGTGTATATATATACATATATATTATCTGTTTATTTTTTACTGCTTAGTGATTTGTGTTTGGTTCACACATAAAATATCTCAGACATTTTCCCATATTAATTCTTCACTCATAAAAAAAAAAAATAAGATTGAGGGCTGGAGAGATGGCTCAGCAGTTAAGAGCATTGGCTGCTTTTCCAGAGGACCCGGGTTCGGTTCCTGGCACCCACATGGCAGCTCACAACTGTCTGTAACTTCAGTTCCAGAGGATCCGACACCCTCATACAGACATATATGCAGGCAAAATACTAATGTATGTAAAATGCAAATAAATGAATTTTTAACAAGAATGGTATTGCATTGTGTTTATGTAGCACTTTATTTAACCATGCCTTTATTCGTGGATTTGGTTGGAACTGTTTCCAACCATTTCCTTTCCAGAAAAAAAATTTGTGTGTGTGTGTGTGTGTGTGTGTGTGTGTGTGTGTGTGTGTGTGTAAAACCTTGTTTTCTTTGTAATTCTCTTATGTCCAAGTATAGCTAGAGTGGTCAGAAACGAGAGCAAGGATTCTGGGTGTGGGTGACAGTGGACCCTGGCTCCACTACTCACTTTATATATAACTTTGGGCTGTTACTCCTCTATGTTCTTGGTCCCCCATCACTAGGAACTTGGGAATTACTGTAGAGATTCAGTGAGCCTTCATATGTAATTGCAATCTACTAGTTGTCAGCCTCACTATCTTTAGAATAAATTCCCAGATACCTAATTACTAGGTCAAAAATAAAGAACAATCTTGGTGATTCCTAGTGATTTTTTTTAAAGACAGTCAAATCTTGTCATATTGCGTTATCACACTGTGCAGTAGAAACTTAAGAAAACCAAACAAGACCATTTAAAAGTACTTTGCCCCAGGCATCCCCAGCTACATGGTTATCTTAGGTCTGGGAAACCACCACCTTGCTAGTGTTGGTACTTCTTCCCTGACGAGTTTGCAGGTTCCTCCTAAAACTTCTCCCACATAACCATAAAATTGTTATATTCTAGTGATAATCACTCACTCTATCATGGTATAACCTATAGTTCACAATTCAACTTTCCTAGTTACCATAGAAAAACTGATTTATTTAATGTTTGGCCCAGAATATAACCATGGTCCCTAACACTGCATTTGGATATGATATTTGATCAGAACAGCCCCCCCCACCGCTCTTCCCTCCCTGATTTTGTAATGTATTCTTGTTGAAGTGTTCAGATCAGTTGCTTATTGAAATACCCAAGTGATGTTTTCCCTGTGCTCTTCCAGATGAACTCCTGACACATTCTCAGGGGACACAAATTTCAGGGTGACTGAGACTAGAGCACAAGATGCAGGAACTGTTTTCGTCTGAGAGCTCCGTATACCCCCTGGTTTTACCCAGCTCAGTCTGGTGCAGCCAGAAGAAACCTACTTCCTGAGAAGTCTTCAAAAGGAAGGTGTTTCCTGTGCTTAGCCACCGTCTCTAATTCTAAACCCCAACCCAGTTGTCCATGCATCGTACACTTAAATTTTGAAAGCTAATTTCTATTTTCCTCCTCACTGTAAAAAGCTAAATTCTCTTAGCCTTTTAAAACATATGTATGCTTTGGCCTATTTACATGTGCACAATGTATAGGTTTTTCCCCCTCTAAACTGATTTACATTTTACACATTCAGTTCCTGCGTCTTGACCTCAGAAGAATAGACAAGTGCTAGACCAAAAAAAATAAAAAATAAAAAAAAGCCGGGCAGTGGTGGTGGTGCACGCCTTTAATCCCAGCACTCAGGAGGCAGAGGCAGGTGGATCTCTGAGTTCGGGGCCAGCCTGGTCTA
>CABHPH010126343.1:0-23159 GCA_902168325.1 Peromyscus nudipes | reverse complement strand
TACTCAAAAAAGGCTTGCTGTTGTTTTTGAAAGATTCTTTTCTGTTCTGTGATTTTCTTCTTCTTCTTCTTTTTTAAAACCAGTCTTCAAGTACAGCTGTTTGCTGTAAGATCTGCAGTCTGTTGTGCTATTGCTGCTTTTTGTTAAACAGTGTAGAAAAACCTCGAGCGCTAACTCCACCCTGCTCCAGGTGATTTCAGGAGCAGCAGCCAGCTGCCCAGGGATAACTATCTCTCCTGGTTTCCAGGATGGGAAGTCAGTCTTTAGCCCTGTAGACACTTCTGCTTCCTGAGATCCCTGAATAATTATCCTGAGTTCTGGCTCATCTTCCCTCCTTAGACAGGGGCCTGCAGTCATTTAGAGAAAAAGGGACAAGTAAAAAGGCAATCAGAGGTGAATGTCAAAGACACAGTACAATGTAATGTGAATGTAAATGGAGAGTGTGGGAAATTTGGTGCTGAGGCCTGTGGGTAGATTACCTGCCAAGAGTCCTATAACACACCTATCTGGCCAGGAGTTTCCTAGAATTTCCCTGCTATCTACTGTTCTGTGCTTGAGGTGGCCAGCTGACTGTGTGACTGGAGACTGCCCAGCTGCCCTCGCTCAAAAGGAGTTTTAAGGGTTATTATATCCTGACAAGAAGCGAGTGGGTTGGAGAGATGGCTCAGAGGCTAATGAGAGTGCTTGCTGCTCTTCCATAGGACCTTCATTCAATTTTCAGCACCCATGTGAGATGGCTCATAACCATCGGTAACTCCAGCCCCAGGGGTTCCTTTGGTCTCCATGGGCTCCTGCACACAAATTCACAAGCCCTCATCCAGACACACAATAAAAAAAAATAAAATTTAGGCCAGGTGGTGGTGGCGCACGCCTTTAATCTCAGCACTGGGGAAGCAGAGCCAGGTGGATCTCTGTGAGTTCGAGGCCAGCCTGGGCTACAGAGCTATACAGAGAAACCCTGTTTTGAAAAAACCAATAAACAAACAAACAAATAAAAATTAAACTTAAAAATACAGGGTGTGGTAACACACGCCTTTAATCCCAGCACTCGGGAGGCAGAGGCAGGCGGATCTCTGAGTTTGAGGCCAGGCTGTTCCAGAGCAAGTTCCAGGACAGCCAGGACCACACAGAGAAACCCTGTCTTGAAAAGCAACAATAAAAAGAAAATAAAAACAAAAAACAAAAAGCCTTCAAAATATATATTTCTAAGAAGAGGGTGTGTGTGCACAGGTACCCAGGGTGTGGCACTGGTACCAAGTAATTATGGCAAAATAATTATGATCCTTTCTCTTCCACCATCCCAATCTTTGATTTGAAAGATGGATTGGTGATCCCGTTGGTGGAGCTGTCAGCAAAGCAGGTGGCGTTTCACATCCCATTTGAAGTGGTGGAAAAGGTTTACCCTCCAGTGCCCGAACAACTCCAGCTCCGAATTGCTTTTTGGAGCTTCCCTGAAAATGAAGAGGACATTCGGTGAGTCCAGAGAACTGATACCGGGCATTGGAGTTCTGCTATCTCATACTGGCCGCTGGGCTTTCTGCAGGACAAAGAGATACTGTAGTTGGAACTGCTAAGAGGAAGATAAGGGAAGGGGAGTGCCTGGGATTTCCCCCTAAGGCGTGCTAATAGAGAGAGTTGCCTCAAACAGTGTCTGGGGAAGGTTATTTGCTGGGTTGTGGCCATGTCCTCTTCTTCCCCCAGTCTGTATTCATGCCTAGCCAATGGCAGTGCGGATGAGTTCCAGCGAGGGGATCAGCTGTTCCGCATGAGGGCTGTGAAAGATCCACTGCAGATAGGTAAGGGTTCCATCATGCCCTGTGGTAACCTTGTTCCTCTCATCACTGGTGTTAAAGATTGAGAACCTTTGCGGCTGACCATGGTTGCACGTGCTTTAATCCCAGTACTCAGGAAGCAGAGGCAGATGGATCTCTGAATTTGAGGCCAGCCTGGTCTCTATAGTGAGTTCGAGGACAGCCACTTAGTTCTAGGACAGCTACATAGAGACCCTGTCTCAAAAAACCAAACAAACAAACAAAACTCTGGTCTTGGCAGCCACTCTGACCATGCCCTTATTTCTCCATAGGGTTTCATCTGAGTGCTACAGTGGTGCCACCGCAGATGGTCCCTCCCAAAGGGGCCTACAATGTGGCTGTGATGTTTGACCGCTGCCGGGTCACCTCCTGTAGCTGCACCTGTGGGGCTGGGGCCAAATGGTGCACCCATGTCGTGGCACTCTGTCTCTTCCGCATTCACAACGTGAGGCCCTCCCAATTTATCCTGGCCCTATCCTACGCTCCATTTCCCCCCTTCTCTGCTGCATGCCTGGCCATAATGTGAGCCCCTTTACCTCCCCTTTGCCCACCTCTCTTCAGCTCCAGCTCCAAAACCTTTTCTGAGGTGGCCCTATTTCTCTTTGCTCTTTCAGGCTTCTGCAGTCTGTCTGCGGGCTCCAGTCTCAGAGTCCTTGTCTCGGCTACAAAGGGACCAGCTTCAGAAATTCGCTCAGTACCTTATCAGTGAGCTCCCTCAGCAGGTGGGTGAGGTTGGCACATCTTCCCACTGCTGGCTTTCAGGCTTTGCATCAGCCTTCCTGTTAGGTTTGGCCTCCTTGGAGTCACCTGTGCCTTGTTCTCTCTCTCTACCTTTGTACCTTTCCCCTCAGATACTCCCCACAGCTCAGCGTCTCCTAGACGAACTCCTTTCTTCCCAGTCAACAGCCATCAACACAGTCTGTGGAGCTCCAGGTGAGCGTGCTGGACAAGCAAGCTAGCAAGCAGCTAGGACAGAGCAGCCCTTACTGAGGGCTCCTTGTTGTCGGGAGAATGAATCCTTATTAATAGGTGACTGGTCGCCTGTCATTCCCAGACCCTACAGCAGGGCCCTCAGCTTCAGAGCAGAGCACTTGGTATTTGGATGAGTCAACACTCACTGACAACATCAAGAAGACGTTGCACAAGTTCTGTGGCCCCTCTCCCGTGGTCTTCAGGTAAATTGGACCTCTGCACACTAAATCTGTGCTGAGTAGGAGGTACTTCCTCAGGCCTCCCTCCGATTTTTTTTTTTTTTGTTTTTTTAATGCATACGTCCCCCACTCTCATCCCTCCATTGGCATGGTACCCAGCACACAGGTACCAGTGATGAATCACGAGTAATGCTGCCCTCGGGCAAGTCAGAGTGGGTTTCTATCTGGGCAGAGTCAGGTCCTTTGTTCTCCTCCTTCGGCTGGTCGTACTGATGCAGACGCAGAGAAAGGTCAAGATTTTGTCTCAGGTGTCCACTCTGTATTCTGGGTCATTCCCTCTAGATCAAAGCCCTACTCTGTTTTAACCCCTTCATTCAGCCCTACCTCCTCCTCATGTTCTCTGTTCCTTTACAGTGATGTAAACTCTATGTATCTGTCTTCCACGGAACCTCCTGCCGCTGCTGAATGGGCATGTCTGTTGCGCCCTCTGAGGGGCCGAGAGCCTGAGGGTGTCTGGAACCTGCTTAGCATTGTTCGAGAGATGTTCAAGCGGAGGGACAGCAATGCTGCTCCTTTGCTAGAGATCCTCACTGACCAGTGCCTCACCTATGAACAGGTAACACCTTAGGACGGGAGCTGCGTGGTAGTTCCTTCTTTCCCTCTCATCGTAGTCTGCTTTTTCTGACAGGAACTTGGAGGAGGGGAAGGGCTTCTTGGATTTTCTGAGCTATGGTACACCTCACAGTTCTCTTGGTCTCCAGATAACAGGCTGGTGGTACAGTGTGCGCACCTCAGCCTCACACAGCAGTGCCAGTGGCCACACAGGCCGTAGCAATGGGCAGTCAGAGGTAGCAGCCCACGCATGTGCAAGTATGTGTGATGAGATGGTCACACTATGGAGGCTGGCTGTGCTGGACCCTGCCCTCAGCCCTCAGCGGTGAGTCTTCCCCAGGATTCCCACATCCTGACAAGGCCACCCAGGACAGCCTGAACACTGGTATCCTCCTTGAGTGTGGGGATTTCTCTCGTCTGGGGGAATGGGAAGTGCTGAGCACTGGTGTTGCCAGGGATTTGTGAGTCCTGTTTCTGACAGGCTTTCTTCTTTCCCTCCGGGCCCTCCCCACTGCGCCCCTTCTCTATGCCTTTGAGGGTGTATCCCTATTTTATTTCCTCCTTCCCACTCTCAGCAACTGCTTGGCCCCCTAGTAGCCTTCTGCCCTTTGTTTCCACAGCCGCCGGGAACTGTGCGCTCAGCTGCGTCAGTGGCAGCTGAAGGTGATTGAGAATGTCAAGCGGGGACAGCACAAGAAGACCCTGGAGAGGCTCTTCCCTGGCTTCCGGCCAGCAGTGGAGGCCTGCTACTTTAACTGGGAAGAGGCCTACCCCCTTCCCGGTGTCACCTACAGTGGCACTGACCGGAAGCTAGCCCTGTGCTGGGCCCGGGCCCTGCCTGCTAGGCCAGGAGGCTCTCGATCTGGGGGCCTGGAAGAGTCCCGACCCAGACCTCTTCCTACTGAGCCAGCTGTGAGGCCCAAGGAACCTGGGGCCAAGCGCAAAGGATTGGGTGAAGGGGTCTCCTCACAGCGGGGTCCCCGCCGCCTCTCTACTGAAGGAGGAGATAAGGCTCTGCATAAGATGGGTGCAGGTGGGGGCAAAGCCAAGGTCCTGGGTGGGACTGGCAGTGGGGGCAAGAGCTCGGCAGGCAGTGGGAGCAAACGACGGCTAAGCAGTGAAGACAGCTCCCTGGAACCAGACCTGGCAGAGATGAGCCTGGACGACAGCAGCCTGGCCCTGGGTGCAGAGGCCAGCACCTTTGGTGGATTTCCTGAGAGTCCTCCTCCCTGTCTTTCGGTTGGCTCCCGAGGACCTTCCACCTTCCTGCCAGAGCCCCCAGATACTTATGAGGAAGATGCTGGTGTGTACTTCTCAGAAGGACCTGAACCTCCCACAGCCTCTGCTGGCCGCCCTAGCCTACTGCCCGGGGAGGTCTGTACCCGAGATGACCTCCCTTCCACAGACGACAGTGGCAGTGGGCTCCACAAAACTAAAGAAGCGGCTCCTGCAGTTGGAGAGGAGGAGGATGACTACCAAGCGTATTATCTGAATGCTCAGGATGGGGCTGGAGGCGAGGAGGAGAAGGCCGAGGGCGGGGCTGGGGAGGAGCACGACCTGTTTGCTGGGTTGAAGCCGCTGGAACAGGAGAGCCGAATGGAGGTGAGGGGGCTGGAGAAGAGGGGGAGGGTGGGTGCTCCTTTGGAATCTCTAGGAGGGGCCCAGTGGCTCTAGTTGGAAGGATCAAGATCATTGGCATGCCTGTTGACGTTCTGCAGGGTATCCTAACTGGCCTCCTGGTCTGCAGTGTGTCCTCTCTACTGCTCCCACGTTGACGCTTTCTGGACACTTCTCAGACACTGTGTCAGTGGACTACTAAGTCTTCAGTGGTGGCTGCTGCCCTAGAATAAAGATGAAGGTCCTAGGCATGACCTGTGGGGCTCCACTCTGTCTGACCTTGGCCAGTTTCTCCAGTGTTGACTTTGTCTTTCATCCTCTGTGCAGGTCATTTAGTCCTGGAGCTTACCACGCTCCCTCTTGCCTACATACTTAGGTACAAATTGGCCTTTCTGTCTGGAATTCTCTTCTCACCAGGCTTGGTTAGCTCTTGTTCTTTCTTCAGGTCTTAGAGACCTTAAAATTCTGAGAGACAGGGACATAGGTTGATGAACTCAGAATCTCCTCCTTGCCAGGTGTGGTAGCAGATGCCTGTGATTTCAGCGCTTGGGAGGTTGAGGCAGGAGAATTTCCAGTTGGAGGCCAGCTTGAGCTACATAGTGAGACCCTGGCTCAGATAAAATAAAACAGCCCTTGTCTTCTGAGAAGTCTCTCTTTGAGCTCCCACAGCCTCTGCTGGCTCCCCTAGCATACTGTACCTGAGATGACCCCCTGCCGCAGATGAGAGTAGCAGTGATCCTCTGTTCCAAGTCCGTACAAGCCAGCCTGTCCATTTGCCCCACTTTTGCCCTTTCTTACTTGGTATCACATAATCTTGAATATTGGTTGTGTCTGTGACCAGATTGAACTCGTATGGTCTGCCCAGGATCAGCATGGAACCCAGTGCTTTAGGATATGTGCCTCATAGTCAAGTGTGATGTTCTCCAAGGGAAGGCCTTTGATCTTTTGGTTCTATGTTCTGTAGGTGTTGTTTGCCTGTGCTGAGGCCCTGCATGCCCATGGCTACAGCAGTGAGGCCTCCCGCCTCACCGTGGAGCTTGCCCAGGACCTGCTAGCCAACCCACCTGACCTCAAGGTAGAGCCGCCCCCTGCCAAGGTGAGAGAGACCTCCTTCCTCTACTTTCCTGGCTCCACTTATCCCTGATCCTGTTCCCACCCCAAAGGAGAGCCTCCTTCTACCTCCACTGAGGTGAATCAGACTCATTTGTCCAACTCTTTGCACTTCCATTTAGGGCAAGAAAAACAAGGTATCCACAAGCCGTCAGACCTGGGTGGCTACCAACACCCTTACCAAAGCAGCTTTCCTGTTGACAGTGCTCAGTGAGCGCC
The DNA here is from genome assembly GCA_902168325.1 of Peromyscus nudipes. Lineage (NCBI taxonomy): Eukaryota > Metazoa > Chordata > Mammalia > Rodentia > Cricetidae > Peromyscus > Peromyscus nudipes. The sequence continues at coordinate 16,639 of CABHPH010126343.1, read as the reverse complement.
CAGAGCACCACAACCTGGCCTTTCGAGTTGGGATGTTTGCCTTGGAGCTCCAGCGGCCCCCTGCTTCCACCAAGGCCTTGGAGGTCAGAGGTTCCATCTGAGTCTTGTCCTAATCATGTCAGTCTTCATCTCCATTGAGGTATAGGTGGTCTGAGTTCCTTCCTGTACTCTCAGGTCAAGTTGGCATATCAGGAGTCTGAGGTGGCTGCTCTGCTCAAGAAGATCCCTCTGGGTCCCAGTGAAATGAGTACCATGCGGTGCCGGGCAGAAGAACTCCGGGAGGGCACACTCTGTGACTATCGGCCTGTGCTGCCCCTCATGTTGGCCAGTTTCATCTTTGATGTTCTCTGTGCTCCAGGTATAGTGTCTGCCCTACAGTAAGTGGAGAACTTGTGGGAAGAAGGGTAGTTGTTTGTTTTTTTTAAAGGAAACCCAAGAACTGTAAGACTCTGGCTGAGTCATCTTTAGGACCCTTCAGGCAGCTTCATGGGTAGGTCTTGGATGATGAGGGTCTTGGATCTCTTTGCATTCTTTCCTGTGGTACTTTTGTTTGCCTGACTTAACCCATTTTCATCTAGTGGTTTCTCCCACGGGTTCCCGGCCCCCAAGTCGCAACTGGAATAACGAGATGCCTGGAGATGAGGAGCTGGGATTTGAAGCGGCAGTTGCTGCCTTGGGTAAGTGTCTTGTCTTGAGCATGTCCATAAGCAAAGCCTGGCTCAGAGCTTGAGGGGTTGTGATGGGAAAGTCAAGAGTACATGTGTGAACCATCTACTTAGTGCTTATGACACAGTCAGGAATTTAGAGCAGGAGCTGGAGAAGTGGCTCATCAGTTACGAGCACCTGCTGCTTTTCCAAAGGACCCAGGTCCAGTTCTCAGCACCCACACGATGGCTCACAACCATCTGTAATTCCATTTTCCAAGGGATAAAATGCCCTCTCTTCTGGCTTCCACGGGCACTGCAAGTACATGGTACATACATGCATGTAGGCCAAACATAAATACAAATAAATAAAACTTAAATATGTGCTACATATGGTGGGTGTTTAAAGCGCAGCAAAATAAAAATCTAAAGAAACGTCTCAGGGAGGTGACAAATCATGTAATGTAGGTTAAAAGATCAGGAAGTTGTAGACAGGAAATTGTCAGGAATGGACTCAGCTCTGATACCAAATACGATGGTTATGCCTGCAATCCCAGTACTTGGGAGGTAGAGGCAGGAGGATCAGGAGTTTTTTATCCTTGCCTACATAGCAAGTTTGAGGCCAGCCTGAGCTACATAAAATCTTGCCTCAAAAAAGCAAGCAAGCAAGCAAGCAAGCAAGCAAGCAAAAAGTTGGATGTGCCTGGGTGTGGTGCTGCACACCTTTAATTCCTGTAGAGTAGAACAGGGCACAAAAGTCTTGGAAAGTGGACAGAGCTAAGGCTGTATATGATAAGCTGGGGACCTTTTTCTCATGAGCTGGTGGCTGGCTCTGGCTTATATGCTTCTGCTGTCTTTGGAGCTGTGACCACTCCTAATCTCCAAGAGTACCTCCTCACTACAGGCATGAAGACAACCGTGAGCGAGGCGGAACATCCCCTCCTCTGTGAAGGCACACGCCGGGAGAAGGGTGACCTGGCCTTAGCACTCATGATCACTTACAAGGATGACCAGGCCAAGCTCAAGAAGGTAAGGGACTGAGGTACTGGGTTACTGCCAGGCAGCAAGTGAGCACACTGTCACTACCTTTCTCAGAAGTTTCCAGTACAGTGACCAAGGCACTGGGTTGCCTGTAGGAGGTAAGTAGAGAATCTTGGAGACTTCTCATAAAGAACAAGAGACCAATGGTTCTTATAGGTATGCTTGGGCATGAGGTGGAAGAAGAGAAGCAGAGAGCATAAAGTCAATCATTCATTTATTTCAATATTTATTGAATATCAGTATATTCAGTCCTCAGGTAAGTGTTATGGAAGATTCCAAGACATGTAAGCTGGGAGGTTATCCTGTAGTTACAACTGGGGCAGACTACCTGAGGAGGTAGCATTAGGCTGCTTCAAGAAGAAAGGAAGGTAACAGAATTCAGGAAGTAAAGGACGTCATGTTATTGCTTGTCTCTCCTCCAGATCTTAGACAAACTCTTGGACCGAGAAAGCCAGACACATAAGCCACAGACACTGAGTTCTTTCTACTCATCTAGCCGTCCAGCCACAGCCAACCAGAGATCTCCTTCAAAGCACGGGGCCCCAGCTGCGCCCGGGGCCCTGCAACCTCTGACTTCAGGCTCCGCAGGGCCTGCTCAGCCAGGGAATGTGACAGGGGCTGGGCCAGGTCCCACTGAGGGCTTCACAGAGAAGAATGTGCCTGGTGAGGTGGGGGCACTGGGCAGGGGGGTGAGTGGTACAGTCATGTTGTGCCTTTCCTCATCCCAGTATCCTATTTTCTCACTCAGAAAGCTCCCCACATTCCCCCTGTGAGGGTCTCCCACCTGAGGCAGCTTTGACTCCACGGCCGGAGGGGAAGGTTCCTAGCCGCCTGGCTCTTGGCAGTCGTGGAGGCTATAATGGTCGAGGTTGGGGCTCCCCAGGGCGGCCCAAAAAGAAGCACACAGGTAGGAGAACCTATGGGATGGCATGGAGGGTAGGCTAGTCGTGAAGGCTGGAGACTGACTTCAGGTACTCCTGATTCCTGAAACTGGCTTGTTTTGGGGTACTAGGTATGGCCAGCATTGACAGCAGTGCCCCTGAAACTACGTCGGACAGCTCTCCTACCCTAAGCCGAAGGCCGCTTCGAGGGGGCTGGGCCCCTACTTCCTGGGGTCGAGGACAAGATAGTGACAGCATTAGCAGCTCTTCCTCAGACTCCCTGGGCTCCTCATCCTCCAGTGGAAGCCGCCGGGCTAGTGCCAGTGGAGGGGCCCGGGCAAAGACAGTTGAAGTTGGCAGGTCAGTAGGGAGGAATGCCCAGCTCTCTAATCTAGCCCATCCTCAAAACCAACTCCTAGTGTGACCTAGCTGTTGTCCCTAACAGCCTTACTTACCCAGGTCTCTCCTAACCTCCTTGGACACGATTTTGAAGAAACTCCAACCCTGTCAATACCCCATTGCTCCTTCAGGTGTTACAAGGGCCGCCGCCCTGAGAGTCATGCCCCCCACGTACCCAATCAGCCATCAGAGGCAGCTGCACACTTCTACTTTGAATTGGCGAAGACAGTTCTGATCAAGGCAGGGGGCAACAGCAGCACCTCCATTTTCACACATCCATCTTCCTCAGGAGGCCATCAGGGTCCTCACCGCAACCTGCACCTTTGCGCCTTTGAGATTGGGCTTTATGCCCTTGGCCTGCACAACTTTGTGTCTCCTAACTGGCTCTCCCGTACCTATTCTTCCCATGTATCCTGGATTACAGGTAAGTCCAGTGTCCTGATTTGCATACAGGATGGAGGTGAATTGGAAGTAAGGGTCTTGTCTTTGTGATATTGCTGATCTGATGACAGATATCATTCCCAGACCTCCAGGGGTCTCCACTTTGCTCCTTTTCTTTTCCCTAAAGGGCAGGCAATGGAGATTGGCAGTGCAGCCCTGACTATACTGGTAGAATGCTGGGATGGGCATCTGACACCCCCTGAGGTTGCATCACTGGCTGATAGAGCATCACGGGCACGAGACTCCAACATGGTGAGGGCAGCAGCAGAGCTGGCTCTAAGCTGCCTGCCTCATGCCCATGCACTGAACCCCAATGAAATTCAACGAGCCTTGGTGCAGTGCAAGGAACAGGTACTTCCTGCTCTCAGCTGTCTGTGCATGGGGAAACTTAAGGACTCAGCATTTCTCCTCCGAAAAAATTTTTGTGTGTCTATATGATGGGGTGGGGTATGTGCTACAGTAGGTATGTGTGGAGGCCAGACAGCTTGCAGGAGTTTTTTTCTTACACCTTGTGGGCCCTAGGAATCAAACTCAAGTTGTCAGGCTTGGCAGCAAGTGTCTTCACCTACAAGCTATCTTGTGGCCCTCCTTCCTCCTTCCTCCTTCCTTCCTTCCTCCCTCCTTCCTTCCTTTCCTTCCAAGAGGCCTAAGTTGCTTAGGATGGGCTTGAACTTACTTCTGCTTCAGCCTTCTGAGTAGCTAGGACATGCTATTATTTGGGGTTTAGGGGCCCTCTTGATTTCCCCATATTTAAGAGTTTATGAAGTATCTAATTTTTCTCTCATTGTAACATTTCACATATTACAGGTTGAGTATCTATTAGGTTCAGGATTAGAAGTGTTTTGGATTTTAGGAAACTATTCTGATTCAGAATAGTTTCCTAAATATGAGCTATCTTGGGGATAGAACCCAAATCTAATTATGAATTTCATATTTTCTGTATTAATTACACACACAGCCTAGAGATAATCTTGTGTTTCTCTCGCCCTCTTTCTCTCCAATGTATTGTATTATGTATTTATGGGGAATTGAATCCAGGGCCTCATACAGACTAGGCAAGCAACTGAATTACAATCTCTAGCCCTGTTTGTGCATGAAAGTGGTATTTTCCAATTGAGGTATCATGTTAGTATTCAAAATGTTTCTGATTTTAGTGTTTCCAATTTTCAAATTAGGGATATTCAATATGAATTCACATTTTCACATTCATCCTTTATATTCATAGATTATGTGTTGCCTTCTATGGTATTTATCCTGTTATAATCCTAAAGCTAGGGTTTTACATTACATTACATACACAAGGAAACAGAGGCTTACATTTGGGGACCAGGATGATCCCCGAGGGTGGCCTCAGAGAAATGATGAGCTCTGAACGGCAGGTTATTTGTCCAGTGTCTGTGTGAAGCACTCACTGCTGATACTGTGAGCACTGACCCCGATTTCCGGTGCCCCCCTCAACTAGCCATCATTCCTGGCTAAGCCCCTTTTCCCTAATGCTCTGTGTTCCTTTCCAGGATAACCTCATGTTGGAGAAGGCCTGCATGGCAGTGGAAGAGGCAGCCAAGGGTGGGGGTGTATACCCTGAAGTGCTGTTTGAGGTTGCTCATCAGTGGTTTTGGCTCTATGAACAGACAGCAGGCGGCTCATCCACAGCCCGTGAAGGGGCTACAAGCTGTAGCGGCAGTGGGATGAGGGCTGCTGGGGAGGCTGGGCGGGGGCTGCCTGAGGGCAGGGGTGCCCCAGGGACTGAACCTGTTACAGTGGCTGCAGCAGCAGTGACAGCAGCAGCCACAGTGGTTCCAGTCATCTCAGTGGGGTCCAGTTTATATCCAGGTCCAGGACTGGGGCATGGTCATTCCCCTGGCCTGCACCCCTACACTGCTCTACAGCCCCACCTGCCCTGCAGCCCTCAGTACCTCACTCACCCAGCTCACCCTGCCCACCCTATGCCTCACATGCCCCGGCCTGCCGTCTTCCCCGTGCCCAGCTCTGCATACCCACAGGTGAGACTAGTGTTTTCCTGGCGGTGTGGGGCATGTGGGAGAACACCAGGAGTTCACAGGGGCTGGAGTAGAGTACTTTGGGAGTATACTAGGGCTGTCCAGGAGTCCTGGTGAGAGGGTGGGTAAATGGGAGACCAAGGGCAATTAAGAATGTAGGAATGCCCACTTGTCACCAATGTAACTTGCTATCTGCTCTTTTCCCCATGCGTATAGGGTGTGCATCCTGCATTCCTGGGGGCTCAATACCCCTACTCAGTGACTCCTCCCTCACTTGCTGCCACTGCTGTATCTTTCCCCGTCCCTTCTATGGCTCCCATCACAGTCCATCCCTACCACACAGAGCCAGGGCTCCCACTGCCAACCAGTGTGGCCTGTGAGTTTCTGGGACAGGGAGCCGGTGAATGGAGGGGAGGTGCACAGGACACGGGAGGTGGGGGAACTCTTTTCTGCACATCTTCTCTCACATGCCTCTCCATCTACCCTCAGTGAGCAGTGTCCACCCAGCACCCACGTTTCCAGCCATCCAGGGTGCCTCACTGCCTGCTCTGACCACGCAGCCCAGCCCTCTGGTGAGCGGAGGTTTTCCACCACCCGAGGAGGAGACACACAGCCAGCCAGTCAGTCCACACAGCCTGCACCACCTGCATGCTGCTTACCGTGTTGGTGAGAAGCCCCTTCTGTACTCCTACCTACAGCTGCGTGAGGGGCTCTTCAGTGGACTTCCTCCACTGGCTCAGAATTTTACTATGGGTCAGGTACCAAGCTGGGGTAAAGGTGGAGGATATACCCGATGGTGTGCCCATCTGTGTGTTCCTAGGGATGCTGGCACTGGAGATGCTGGGTCGCCGGGCACACAACGATCACCCCAACAACTTCTCCCGCTCCCCCCCCTACACAGATGATGTCAAATGGTTGCTGGGGCTGGCAGCAAAGCTGGGTAACACCTCCCCTCCCCAGGACCATTGTCCCCGACCTGATTCCCTACCTTCCTATCCCAGACCTCCTTCCTAGCTCTTGCTCAGAGTTGAGGCCTTGGTCGGGTATGTGTGCAAGCGCGGGGGGCGGAAGGTTACCTCAGCTCCTGGGGTGGAGGGAGGCTCTCTGTCAGGCCAGAGCTGAGATATATAAGCGGGTCCCTAGGGCAGAGGTGGCCACCCCCGTCTCATGCCCCTCCCCCTGCCCCCCAGGAGTGAACTACGTGCACCAGTTCTGTGTGGGGGCAGCCAAGGGGGTGCTGAGCCCGTTTGTGCTGCAGGAGATCGTCATGGAGACGCTGCAGCGGCTGAACCCCATTCATGCCCACAACCATCTTCGAGCCCCGGCCTTCCACCAGCTGGTGCAGCGCTGTCAGCAGGCATACATGCAGGTGATAACTTAGGAATAGGAAATATGCAGCGAGGTGGAGCACCTCCTGGGCAGCTGGACCAGAGCCCTTAGCATGTTAAGGGAGGTGGGCCCCAGGTGTGTGTGCTTTGTGCTCAAGATCCCCTCCACCCCATCCTCCAGTACATCCATCACCGCTTAATTCATCTGACCCCTGCCGACTACGACGACTTTGTGAATGCGATCCGCAGTGCCCGCAGCGCCTTCTGCCTGACCCCCATGGGCATGATGCAGTTCAACGACATCCTGCAGAACCTCAAGCGCAGCAAACAGACCAAGGAGCTGTGGCAGCGGGTCTCTCTCGAGATAACCACCTTCTCCCCCTGAGTCTGGCCCCTCTAGGGCCCTATATAGGGGCACAGGCCTGTGGCTATGGGGGCCCCTCACACAGAGGGAGTGACTCTTGGCTGGACAGATCATCCCCACTCAATTCCCTGGTAGCCCAGACTGGCAGCTGCTCTTGGGCTGTAGCTTGGGGCCAAGATGTCTCAGACCTTAGAAGCTTAGGGCTGGGGGAGACAGCCTTGTCCGGGAGAGGGCGTTGGGTGGCCTCTGGTATTTATTTGGCATTTATAAATATATAAAGTCCTTTTTTACTCTATTCTCTGGGTCTTTCCCTTCTTCCTTGTGTAGAAGAGCTGTGGAAAGGCAGTTGATACCTGCTATATTCTGGGTGGTTCTCACTGCAGTGAAGTGGACAAAAGAGAAAAATAAGATTGTTTATTAAGGACATTTCTGGCCCACAGCTGGGGCTCATATTCAGCTCTATGAGCAACTGTCCGACCTCATCCCCATTCAATGTGAATGACACTAGGGAGGCCAGGCCACAGGTAGATCCCACTGTCTGATTAAAGGGGCCATAGCAAAGGGGCCCTCTCATGGGTAGGCATAGACAGATAAACTGCTAGGGATGAAGAGGGAAATCACTGAATTAATACATTCTTCTACCCCTGCCCTGGACCCTCTCTTCCTCACCTCCCAGGTTCATAGGTCAAAGGTACCTAGTACCATGATACAGGGTACCAAGGGAAGCCCCCTTTTTTCAGGCCCCAAAACTATGGGAAAGGGATGGATGCCCTTTTCAGCCATTCCAGTCCTGCGGGGGCCACTGAGGTAGAGGGGTAACGGGCCAGGCCACGCTAATCCCCCTTGTGGGCCCTGCTCTAAGTAAGGCTTGCCCCTCAGTGAAGCAGCAGGCTTTTTGCTGGTATGGGAAGGCGGGGGCATCAGCCCACACTGGAATGCTGCAATTCTTCCCGAAGCCACAAGGGGGCTGGCTGTCCAAGCCGGCTCAGCAGCTTTGATAGTTCCAAATTATGGTTCCGGAAAAAGTTGGTAAGGAAAAGGCGAGACTGAGGGGAGAAAAGTGAAAGGAGAGACAAACAGTGAAGAGCACAGCAGGGCCAGGCCCTGGAGGTGCAGCGGCAACCTCGTCCCCAGTTTCACTGACCTCCAGGTCCATGTCTGGGTATCTCCGGCCTTTGCTTTTCCCTAGACAGCGAGTCTTACCACCTTCAAGTCCCTGGCACCAGAATCCTTTATCTTCATCAAACCTGCTCAAAGGAACAGACCATTAGGTGTCGAGGAGAAGAAAAATTCAAGCCCCACAAATGCACCCTACCCCTCCCAGCCCATAAGCAGATATGTCTCTTCCAAATGACCCCCCTTCCCCACAAAACCTTCTTTCCCTTAGACCATGTTCTCCCACCTGAGGGTCCTCGTGTAGTTCAGAAAGGGGGTGATACCCAAGAACTTCTGGATGATCTCCATTGAGGCTGCTGGGTTGATACGAAGCTCCTGCCCATCCACAATCAGCAACTGAAGGGACAGGGGTGTGGTTCCCTCTAGATTCCTAAGACTGGGCTGAAGGGAGGGGACCCTAACGAAGGCTCTGCTCTTGGGACCGTACCTGTCCAGAGGGATAGTAAGTTAGCCAGCGCTGCAGATGGGTGGAATAGTAGCCAGGAACAAGACAACGGTTCTGCAAGGAGCGAAGTCCCAGGGGGGCCTGAGAGGAGGCTGAAATCACTTGGTAGAATGTATAGTTCAAAGCAACTGGGTCTCCGTGTGCTCGCTGGTGCTGCAGAACCAAGGATAAGAAGGGCTAGGGCTGGTGATGGGACAGTATTATTCCGGTCATATTCCTGTCTGGTGACAAGAACATAGCCACCCCTCCCTAAGGGACTAGTTTAGTTTCCCTACCCTCCCTCCTTTCTGTATCTCTAGCAGTTACTACCTTCTCCACCTTTCCCTTAAGGCCTAGTGGTCCCCAGCTTCAGCAAACCTGGTACCAGGAGTAGGCCCTGTCAGCAGGGTTGGTGAGCACAGTGATGATCTTGGCTCTTGGTAAAAGGGCAGCCCCCCGCCGTGGTACAACCTCTGAGTCAAAGTAGGTGGCACTTTTTTCAAAGAGGAAGTCAGTGCTGGCATTGGAAGGAACAGGGAAGAAGTCCATGTACCTACAGAGTAGCATAGAAAAAAGAAACGTTCCAGTGGCAAGACCAGATGTTTGTGTACTGGCAGAAGCTGGCATGGGCTGTTTGGAGAAAGCACTGCTGCTCTGAGAAACGCTCAGGGGCCCAGTCTCACCAGTCAATACCCTTGTGGTAATTAGGGCCATTGAAGAACTGAATCTCCTCAAAGGTGCTGGGGCTCGGAAAGCTGCTTGTCACAGCTGGGTGCAGGCTCAGGAAGAAATGAATAGCAGTGGTGCCTGTATGGAAGACAAGGACCAGCCTGTTCCAGGAAAGCAGCGGGCTGAACAGCAGGAGTTTGAAGGAAGTAAGAAAATACTCACTTGTGGGTAATAAAACTCCCTCTGCCAAAGTAAAATGAGAGAAGGAAACCCTGAGAGAGGCCCAGAAATGGGTTAAAAACAGTGGCTTTTACCCTCCACTGTATCAGAATCGCATGTAGCTCCCTCCCCTTCCCTAGTTCTCAGGACTGACTAGAGCTTCACATGTGCGGCATACTCTTCCACTGAGCTGTGGCCCCAGACCTTTCACTTTTCTTATTTTGAGATTAGGTCTTACTAATTGCCCAGGCTTCCTTGAAGACATTCTGTAGCTGGCAGGCACTGAAGCTGCCTCTGCCTCCCAAACAGCTGGAATTACAAGCCTGGACAACCGCGTCTGGCTATTTTATAGATTTCTGAGACAGGGTTTTATGTAGCCCAGGCCAGCCTCAAACTTGTCTTATAGCCAAGGATGGCCTTGAATTTCTGATCCTGCCTGTCCCACCACACTGGCTGTATGCTGGGGCTGAAACCTAGGGCTTTGTGCATGCTCAGCAGACATTCCAGCCCTATTTTCTCTTCGACACTCTACAGACGGAGCCAGGTATGGTGGCTTACAAATGTAATCTCAGCACTTGGAAAATCGAAGCAAAGAGATCAGGGGACTCAAGATTGGCCTGGGTGACATGAGACCCTGTCTCAAAAAACTGAACAAACAAACAAACAAAAATTCCACCTATGGGAGCTGGCGGTCAGCTGAGCAGTACAGTGGTAGCATGTGCAAGGCCCTGGGTTCAACTCTCAAAACACTAAAAGGAAAACAAAACTGTCACTATACTACCCCTGCAAAGCGTGCACACGTGGATGGCTCTTTAGTAGTAGTACTAGTATTCTGAGTTTTTGAAACAGGGTCTTCTTTCTGTATTCCAGGCTAGCCTGGAACTCAGTATGTAGTCCAAACTGGCTTTAAGTTCAATGTAATCCCCCGTCTTTGCCTCCCAAGTGCTAGGATTATAGGTGAGCCACTATGCCCTGTTTTCTATAAATAATTGCGCTATATAGCTAGGATTAAGGGGAAATATTCCTGTCTCAGGGCTGTGGTGGTAACTCTGTGGATTAAGATACTTGCCACTGAGTATGATAACCTGAGTTGGATCCCCAGGATCACATGGTGCAAGGAGAGAACTGACTCCCTCATTCTGTACATGTATGTGTAGACACACACATACACACACACACTAAATAAATGCAATTTAAAAAAATATTATGGCACCGCCTTTAATCCCAGCACTCGGAAGGCAGAGGCAGGCGGATTTGAGGCCAGCCTGGTCTACAGAGTGAGTCTACACAGTGAGACTCTGTCTCAAAAAAACAAAACAAAACATGGTGAAGCCGGGCGGTGGTGGCGCACGCCTTTAATCCCAGCACTTGGGAAGCATAGCCAGGCGGATCTCTGTGAGTTCGAGGCCAGCCTGGACTATGGAGTGAGTTCCAGGAAAGGCACAAAGCTGCACAGAGAAACCTTGTCTCGAAAAACCAAACCAAACCAAAACAAAACAAAAAAACAAAACAAAAAAACCCCCCAAACATGGTGGAAATAACTGATTCCTTAAGTTTTCCTGCACATGTGTACACATATGCACACAAGCACACTAAATAAATCCAATTTAAAAAAAAAGAATCCTTTTCGCAAGAGACTTGGTTAATTAGAAGTAGGTAGAGAAGGCAGCAGAGGAGAGACTGGCTGGACAAGTTACCTGTCTTCTGTGGTCCCACAATGAGGAACTTGGGGAGACGATCACAGGTTTTCTCCTTGGACCAGATATCTTTGTGCCTCTTGTCATCACAGGGATTCTGAAGGTTAGGCCACGAGTCTGATGAGGACTGATCTTGTAACCCTTGACCCCCATCATATCTGTCAGCCTGAGCTCCAGCCTTACCTGCCAAAGGGGGTTTCGCTCCTGGGGAAAAAGTTCAAAGTACTTTCGTGCGAGAGGGACAGGAGGAAGGGTCTGCAGGCGCAGCCGTGTCCAGCACTGGAGGAAGCGTACCAGGCTCTCAAAGGTGTACAGGCCCAGGCGGTCGTTTCCGTAGTTGGACAGATGGGTCATAAAGACGCTGATCTACAAGAAGATGCCTGCTGTGAGACTTTGCCACCCCATCTCAGAATCAGCTCTGGTGAGCAAAGGCACTGGCGTGAGAACACTTTGGCTCTCTAGTCTTCTGGGTCCTTTTGGGCACCTCACCGGATTAAGCAGCACTGTCAGAAAGAGCTCTCCGCCTCGGATGCTCCGATCTAGTTCACGAGAACCTCCAGGATACTCATTATAGAAGATCGTGTGGGTGAAGAGGCCACATGTTTGCCGGGGGAGCACCTGAGAGGAAAAGAAAGTATAGGGATAGATGAGATCTGAATGGTAAGATGGAGAGCACATAAGGACCAAAGTCAGGAGGCCCTGGGATGCCCTGAGTTTATAGAGGCCCAGTTTGAAGTTACAGTAACAAAATTTACTATCTGTATTATCATGATTTTTATCCCCTATTTTGTGGATGCCTTGGGCTGGCAGTTGACAAGTCACAAGTCAATGCCAGTTAAAGGCTGTCTAAATTTCAAAGTTTGATTGAAATTTGTAGTGGGAATCCCTCACCATGATGCCATTGTGAATGAAACCACGGCGGTAGCGGGCAGGGCGGAGATGGGGATACTCCTCAGTGCTGGTCACCTGGATGCCCCATACAGATTTCCAGGCCTCATAGAGCTGCGTGTGGATGGGGTACACGCCCGAGTGGTGGGGGGCCACAGCATATCCCAGATCAGTAGGAATCCCATGCTCCTGGGAATGGCACAGACTCTCAGTAGAGGGTAAAGAGGGTGGGGATGCCTCCACAGAAAGGAAACTGGAAAGGGTAGGAAAGGGCATCCATTAGGGAGAGAGGGCTAACAAGGAAGAGTTCTCTCTGGGAGAAAGTCTGGGAAAGAGATTCAGAAGTCTCACCAGAGCGAACTGTCTGTTGAGTCTCATCTGGTCGGCCAGCACAGAGCGGTTGTGGAACAGGTGTGGCTGCATGTGGCTCCACATGTGAGGGAACCACCAGAACTCCTGACGGTGCTTCAGCAGCATGTCGTCCCCCGCATCCTCCGCTTCGGTCCCTGTCAGCACACGCTGACTGTCCGTCCTTTGTTTCATAATAACTGACCCCAGGGCCCACTGACAGTGTATTCTCCAGCCACCCATGCTAACCCAAGTCTGTCACAAGCTCATCACTGCACTACGTCCCCAAACTCTGTCCCCAAACTCTGTCCCTTTCTTCAACTTGTGTGCCCAGCGTCAATACTAAGAGACAGATCAAGCTAAAGTTGCTAAGAACAGGAAGTGAGCTCACCAGTATGGTAGAACTTGCCCGAGAAGCCCAGGTTGAAAGTGAAGTTGGGAACTAAGGTCCTGAGTTTGTTCTGGGTGGTCAACAGAGCCTGGAAAGAATCATAGAGAAAGTTCATATCAAGAGACAACAGACTGAGTGAGAAATAGATAGTAAGTAGCTTTCTTTCCAACTATAAAAGGCAGAGAATCTATGACCAGCTCAGAATCAAAGCAGAGATCTGACAGCCAGAGCTTGTAAATTTTCTAACAAAATGAAACATGTGAGGAAAAGAGAAACTGACCTCAACATCAGCCACCTTCATGCGAGTACCTTCTTTGCCCACAAAGATGTCATCGATGTCCACTAAGATGTAGCGGTCAAGGTCCAGGCAGAGGCGCTTCCCAGTGAGGTATGCCACAGCATCAACAAAAACAAGTTTATGAAGCCAGAAAGAAAGGCCATGTCCAAATAGCACCCGCTGAATGCCATCATGAAGCCCCAAGTCCTGGACCACAGTGGGGAGCCTGGCCCGCCGAAGCACCGGTCCTGGAACAGGGAGCTCAGCTGGCCGATGGCTGGCAAGGAGTACTGGCTCATAGGTGCTGTGATTGGACTGGAAGATGGTCCAGTCGTCACCAGGCAGTGGTCCCGGCTCCAAGCGGCTGGGGCGGGTGAGATGTAGTAGTGGAGCAGAAGGATTCACTTGGTAGTCCCGGAGCCCCAAATTTGAGTATAGAAAAAGGGGAAAGCCCTTAAGCTGGGCACTCAATAGGCTATGCTCATGGGCTCGGAAGAAGCCAATGATGCCTACACCATACTCCACACAGTACCGGTCCAGCAGTTCTCGACTCCAGGAATCCAAGTTGACATACTTCAGAAGGTTCTCATAGATGAACAAGACATAGCGGCCATGGGTATGATCAGTCAATGTGGGCATATCCCCTCGGCCAGGTGCTAGTTCAGTGCTATAACGAAAACGACTGGACTCCAAAATGGCCACAATCTCCTGGCCCAATTGTGAGTATGCACTTTCCACAAACACCAGGACCACAGGCTCCGTTCGGGTGGCTTCTGGAGGCCTAGGGGGTCGAGGTGGGACTGGTGGCCGTGCAGGGCCAGGGCCAGCTGCCCCACTGCTACAGTCTCCCAAGGGCAGAGGCAAGGGTTCCTTGGCCTTGGGGCTGGTGGACACATAGTAAGCCAGGAATCCCATGGAGACAAGACTGAAACCTATCAGCAGCAGTATGAGGCGGTGCAGTTCCAGCTGCCGAGCAGGGCGTACCACCTTCCACAGCTGGAGCATGGCGAGGAGAAATGAGGAAGCGACGGGGACCACCTCAGGAGATGGGAGGTAGGAGCTCTGTGGGCTGGAATGGTCTCGGTAGGGCAGAAGAAGAGAAAAATACGGGAAAGGGATTCTCTTTAGGGTCAGTTCCCTGATGAGATGGACACAAACCCTTTCAATCTAGGATATGGAGGCAGAGGAGCAACAGGTTGCAATGGACAGAAACCAATGGTCTCAGGTCACCATGGCCCCCTGGCCCATGCCTTAGGCCGAGACTTGAGCTTCCTCAGCTCTGGTGGAGGCTTTCACATCAGAAATCAGCAAAATCCACAAGCATGGCGGCCCCACACTCTGTAAAACAGAAATCAGTGGGTTACTTTTCTTTGAAAGTCTACCACTAACCCATTCTCCTTATCCATCTCTTACCCCATGCTCACTAGATGATCTCCTCTATGCATGCGCATGCCTGGACACCTGTGTGTGTGTGTGTGTGTGTGTGTGTGTGTGTATGTGTACTGCTCTCATATGTTTGAGACAGTTTCTCACTGACCCTGGAACTCTGTTCCAGTTCGAATGCTTGCTAGCAAACTCCCGGATCTGCCTGCTTTCACTTCCCCATGTTGGGGATGTGTACCATCACATACCTGGCTTTTCACGGGTCCTGGGAATCTAGACCCAGCAAGCATTTCACCCACTAAGCCATCTCCCCGGCCCAGATGCTTTGTTCTATAGACAGATACAAGCTGAATCCCATACCTTGGCTTCATAGCTTGTTCTCTTTCTTAGAATACCCAAATGAATGTCCAAATTCCCTTCTGCTCAAGCTGCAGCAGCAACTCAAGTTATGAAAGAGCCTATCCACAGAGACCAAATAGCCAAGAGGGTGAACAGAGGTCTACTCTGAAAAGAATTCCCATCCAGAGACTGAGCAGTTTGCCAATGAGCAGAAGCTCTGGTGGGCTCTCTATAAGGAACAGATAGCATGTCTCAGAAGTCTCATGATCCAATGAAACATCAGATAGGAGAAAACTCATGAGTCTTAATCTTCTACATCAATCACACCCATTATCACACCCAACGGTACTAACGAACTAGCAGTCATGAGGACACTGTGGTGGAGGAACTTGAGAAACGGTGAGAGTTAATAATTCTATTTGTTTCTGAGTCCAGAACTGGGGAGACTTTCCTTGACACCACTTGTAAAAAATTTGTCCTCCCATACCCTCCACTTCACCCATGCCAGAATCAGGAGAAAAGATAAAAAGTCACCAGAACCTAAGAAAAGCCAGAAAGCAGACTCCAGACTCTCTCCCTATCCATTTCTACCCCTCCTTCCTGAATTAACCAAAGTGTTGTTACCACGTCCTCACTCCAGAAGTGCACAGGCGCATCCCTGAGCTAGCCTGGAGGACAATGAGGGATGGAGTCCAGCTACAGACAGCGAATCGAGGGGCAGATGATCAGAAAACAGTTTTAAGGAGCTCAAACTTGACAGCCTCTTTTTCTCATACAGACTGCCGCAAGTTTTCAGTCCCTTTTTATCTTAGCCACTCACAGTGAGGTTAAGAGCGGGCAATCCCTCCACCACCCATCCCAGTGCACACACCTCAGTGGTGACAGGTGGAGACAAGGTCCTTCAGAATCCAGACAGATGATTTAGGATAATTTATTTAGAGTTCAGCTTTGGCCTGGGTAAAACTAACTGCCATAGAGAGCTGGAAGACGGAACAAAACTGATGGGGCTGGAGTCCTAGTTTAGTAGCAAAGCCCATGTGTACCGTGCATCTAAATTCAATGGCAGGGGAGGAAAAGACAGTAGGAAGGAGGAGAGGTGTAGATCATGGGAGGAGCTGAATTCCCCGCCCCCCCAAAAGAGTTCTTCTGTGTAGCCCTGGCTGTCCTGGAACTCGCTCTGTAGTCCAGGCTGGCCTCAAACTCAGAGATCCTCCTGCCTCTGCCTCCCGAGTGCTGGGACTAAAGGTGTGCGCCACCACTGTCTGGCAGGAACAGCTGAATTCTAACAGAGACACCTTTAGGAGAGGAGTAGTGGAGCTCACTGAGAGCGTGCTGTACTTCACATGTATCACCCGTGTTAATCACAGTTCTAGTCAATGCTTATTACTTGTCAGGCATTCTTCTGAGAGCTTTGCACATGCGGACAGACCTAGATTTAAAACGGCTCCACTCATTACAATTGTGCAAACGATAAACATCTAGTCTAAAGCGTTCTTCAAATCGTTTTGTGGTGTGGTTTTCAGTGCCGGCGATGGAATACGCGGTCGTGCGCAGGCTAGGCCAGTGCTCTTTCTACCTGGAGTTACAGCCCAGGCCCTGGAACTTTGACCCTTTCCTAAGGTAGTGGACTTCCAAACAAAGCTCTTCTTGTAATGCTAGACAGTGTGTGTTCCTCCTCAGCCACACAACCACAATGTTAAGCAACTGACATCACACTGCAAAGGGCACTG
>CABHPH010126342.1:0-29602 GCA_902168325.1 Peromyscus nudipes | reverse complement strand
TTATTTTATTTTGTTGGAAACATTTTAGTGTTCTTAATAATTCTTTGAGAATTTCACATGGTTTATTTTTATAATATTTTCCCATCCTCCAACTCCTAATTCCCCCCACCCTCAAGACTTCACGTTCTTTCTCTTTAAAAAAAAAAAAAGTGCCAGGCCATAGTGGCACACAATTTTCATCTCAGCACTCATGAAGCAGAATCATGTGGCGATGTATTGTGTCCCCCAACATACTGTGTCTTCCAATAAAATTTACCTGAGGATCAGAGGCAAAAGCCAGCCACTATAGAGAAGTCAGGCAATGGTAGCACACGACTTTAATCCTATCACTTGGCAGGCAGGGATCTGTCTGGATCTCTGTGAGTTCAAGGCCACACTGGGAACACAACCAGGCATGGTGGCACATGCCTTAAATTCCAACACTAGTTAACCATGGAGGTCTGGAGGTCTGTACAGACAGACAAAAAATGACAGAGCTGGGCAGGAGGAAGAAGTGATGTAGCTGGACAGAGAGAGCAAATCAGATGGCAGAACAGGAAGGCATATAGCTCGTTTTTGGAAGCTGCAGAGTTGGTGAGGTAAGGTTCGCTGTGGCTTTCCCTATTTCCCTGATCTCTCAGGTTTTCACCCCTATATCTGGCTCTGTGTTTTTTATTTAATAAGACCGTTTAGAAGCAGACCTACAGAAGCAGGTGGATCTCTGTGAATTCAAGGCTAGACTGGAGTATAGAGAGAGTTCCAGGACAGCCAGGGCTACACCATAGAAACCCTGTCTCCAAAAACAAAAAGGAAAGGAAAAAATTACTAAAACCATGGAATTTGATTTGTGTTGACTAACTATTCCTGAACATGGGGCCTGCCCTGGAATGTGGCTGATACACCAATGTTACTCCATTGAAGAGAAGTGATATTCCCTTTCCCAGCAGCTATTAATTGAGAATAGCTTATTAGCTAGGGGCAGGGCCATGGCCACTTCCTGTCCTCCATGCTGGGATTTTTTCCTGCTTGAGTCTGTGTAGGTCTTGGCATTCTGTCATAGTTTCTGTGAGTTCATGTGTGCATCTTTCCTGTTGTGTCTGGAAAATGCTGTATCCTTAAAGTCATCTACCACCTCTAGCTTTTAAACATTTCCACCCTCTCTTCTGCATAACTCCAAGTTTTAAGGGTCGTAGTGTGATAAAAATATCCCATTCAGAGCTGAGCAATTCCAATGTCTCTACTCTGCATGTTGTCCAATTGTCTCTGTCTAAATTATCACCTACCACAAAAAGGTTCTCTGATGAGTGTTGAGTGATGCACTGATACATGGATATAGCAGTATGTCATTATGAGTCCTTTTACTGCTATGGTCCTTTTGCAGAATCATAGTGGTGCATTTCCCCTAGGACCTCTCTAGTCTCAAGGTCTTGGTCACTTACACGGTGTCAGAGATGGGTTCCATCTCATGAAGAAGGCCTTGAAGCCAATCAAAAAGTGGTTGGTTATTCCCCTAACATTTGTACCACTGTTGCATCAAGGGGCAGAGCTTGTACATGGATCATTATTATAGCTTGCAGGGTCATAGCTGAGGGAAATTAATGAATACTTTTCTCCTCTGGTAGCATGTATAGAACCTTCCAGCACTGTGAATACTATCCAGAAGGGATGAAACTTCCAGTTGAATACCAGATAAGATTTCTCCATGTGGTATGTCCTAAGTATGTGGTATCTTCAGCTATAGGGACTTACTAACAAGTTGTTGGAATAATCAATAGCACTGGCAATCATCTTCAGTGCTTGAGAGGTGTATGGGACTCAGTAGGTAACTTTAAAGATGTAATTGTTGTAAGTACATTTTTCCAGTCAGAAAATTTTGACTTACAGTTCATGTCTCATGTGAGGTGCATTCAGATCAGATGCATGATTTCTTATTTCCCACACAGCCAAAGAATGAATCTCTGCATTCTCCATTAGCATGCTGCCAACTCTGGTGTGAACCTGATAACCACCATAGCTGGCCCTTCTACATTCTTAGTAAAATTCTCACACATGCCCCCAAAGCGCACACAATACATCAGTTGTATGGCCATATGACCTTGCATTTCAGCTCAGTAAGGAACGGCCTGCAAGCACCTTCAGAAGCTGTTTATTCACAGGGTATTTCTGTTTCCATCTTGCTTAGCTACGATATTTCAGTAAAATATCTGCCTTCAGCTTAGTTTTCTTCATCTCCAGGGAATACTTCAGTTCTTCCATGGTCAGTCCGCTTTCCTTCAGTCTTCTTACAAAGCTCTCTGTGGCACCACAAGGGTCCTTAATCTCCTGAAAGGCAAGCTAAGGGAAGAAAAACCTTTAAAGTTACAACCGGGGAGCTGAGATTCGGCTCTCTACTCTGAAACCACTAAGCTGCAAACCCAGGGAACTTCCACGTGGATCTGAGCCCTCAACGTCATCAGTCATTTACATTTTCTGGTTTAAATATATAATCATTAATTTCTCGAAGAATAAATACAAACCAAAGTGAGTCCAAAGGAAAACAAATGTGTTCAGAATGTGTTAGAATCTAGAATTGGATCAGCTTCTCAGAGCGGCCAGTACTTCCAGATCCCAGGCACTGAGTATAATTATATACCTTCTTTTATACGCTGAATGAGGCAATGCATCCCGTAAGAAGGTTTTGTGAGGTGTTTGTGATGATGGTGATGAATGTGAATGTTATCTAGAAATGTGAGTTGGCATTTTATGAGATCCCTTCTGCAATCAGGTCAAGGTTACCCATTCAAAAACATTACCCAAAAATGAACAGATATCCACTAAGCATATGCCAAGAGTAAAGTCAGGCCCGAGACTTCAGCTAAGAACAAAACGGATAAGAGCCCCTACTTACAATTGCTTTCTCAAGTGCAATCTGTTCAGCGGGTCTAGGGGCTTCCTGAATGGGCTCACAGGTAGGATAGGAACTGCTCCACTCCCCATCAATGCACTGCAGCTTCCGTGTGCCCACTAAACGGTACCTGGAGATGTCAGAACAACGCTTAGCCTCTGCATCTTCTTTTTTTTTTTTTTTTTTTTTTTTTTTTAATGTTTTCTATGTGTAGCTTTTTGCCTTTCCTGGAACTCCCTTTGGAGAACAGGCTGGCCTTGAACTCACAAAAATCCGCCTGCCTCTGCCTCCTGAGTGCTGGGACTAAAGGCGTGCACCACCACCGCCCGGCTTAGCCTCTGCATCTTCTAAGCTGAGCAATGGAGACTGGTTTTGTGTAGCTGTATTTCAGTATTGTATTTCAGATCAAATCCACCTTCCTGCTCCCGAGCCTTAGTGTACACTTTAGTTATCTTATTCTAACAAAACAGCTATGAAGTAAAACAGCTCTCCTGAAATGGTGGGCAGACCCAAGGGATGAATCAACCCAGATTAACATGGCAGAAAGTAAAAACTTCTGAGCCAGTGTGTTTTGGGGGACAGGTGAGGGAAGAAGTGTTCGACCAATCATAAGCTAAACAGGCATCTGTATTAAGCTCTAAAATGCAGGTGCAGGTGAACGGGATATATGAAGGCAGTAGTGTGTGATCAGAAAAGCAAAAGGTGATTCAAAACTGACAAGTGGGACTAAAGGCTGATGAAGGTACATGACCCAGATTAAAGCAAGAGAAAGAAAGGGTGGGAACCTCATCAAGGAGGGAGACCAGTCCATCTGAAGGAGGGTTAGTCCTTACTACAATGCTTTAAAGGTCCAAACTCTAAATCATTACATTTCTGATTTTTTGTTTGTTTGTTTAAGGTTTCTGCTCTTGGATTCTGTGGGAAATATCCCATTATCTGTATCTGAGGCAGTTAGAGCAACCCCATTCTTGCAGATGTTCTGCAGATTGTAGGCATACCTGTTGATGGAGGGGGCGGGGTTTACTGGCCATTTCTCTCCTTTGAAGACAGGAAAACAGAGAAGGAAGATAAGGCCTGGTAGACAAGCTGACCAGGCCTATGGGAAGTTTGTTAGTGCAGCGTTGAGTACTAGAATCCAGTTTCCCTCTGTTCCCTCTGTATATAGATGCCGCTCTGCTTGTAAACATGGTGTAGATCCCTGTTTTCTGGCCTGATGCTACCAAGGATTGCTTGATAATAAAAGATGTTCAAACTCCCATGGAGTCCTCTGATTTCTTCCTTAGGTATCTTCAAATAGCTGTCACTCCTAAAGCCTCTGAGGCCTTCCTGATGACGGTTTTCATAACACTGGCCTTGTCGGCAGAATTCCAAGAGGGAATTCTAGGTGTGAGCAAATTCTGGGTGTGGACATGGGTTCTGCCAGGGAAATCCTAGGCTGGCCTCAGCCACCTATGTGATTTGATGTGTCCCCATTCTGTGACTTGCATGAAGCACCCTGTGAGTACATACGTGCGTGCCTCAAAAGTCCAAGAAAGATTGCTAGCCAAGTTGCAGGCAACCAACAAATCAGTGGGAAAACTGAATGGCCGCTGCTGCCAATGCGAGACAATCACAGAAGTCATGGAGAAGGAAATAATGGGCTGGAGAGATGGCTCTGCTCTTCCAAAGGACCCGGGTTCAATTCCCAGCACCCACATGGCAGCTCAACACTGTAACTCCAGTTCCAGGGGACCAGACCGCCTCACACAGACATACATGCAGGCAAAACACTAATGTTCATAAAATAAAAATAAATAAAATTTGCCGAGCAGTGGTGGCGCATGCCTTTAATCCCAGCACTTGAGAGGCAGAGGCAGGCGGATCTCTGTGAGAGTTTGAGGCCAGCCTGGGCTACAGAGGGAGATCCAGAACAGCCAGGGATGTTACACAGAGAAACCCTGTCTCGCAAAACCAAAATAAATAAATAAATAAATAAATAAACAAATAAATAAATAGATAAATAGATAAATGATGAAGAAGGAAATAACACAGGCTCATGAATGGAAAGATCATAGGGAGAACTAAAGTTAGAAAGAGATGCCAAAGTGGCATAAGTCAACAGCAAAGACACTTCAGCAAAGAAGCTTGAGCTGGCAGATGAGCATTCACAAGTATGATTCTACAGCAGAATCTACCAAGACACAGAAGACCTAATGCGGAGATCCCCTGACAATAAGGACTCACATCATCAGCCTACATCCCCCTAAGACACCCCTCCACTCCTCTAGAGGTAGTGGAACTGAGAGCCAAGTCCAAGCAAAAACAGAGTGTGTGCCTCCTACTGAGACTGTGGGACAAGAAGGCTGGTAGTATCTCTCCAGTACTGGGGCAGCTGTCATAGTCAGCCACCACATGGTAATCTGGAGTGCTGGCGGCATGGTTAACGACTGTCACTAGACATACTTGGTCTAACTCTAAAGACAGCCCCATGCCAAGTGAAATATAGACACCCATGGAGAAATTGCAGTCATATTGGAATGAAACACACAATGTGTGTTGTGACTTTTTCTGGTGCTTACAATGATGTGTACAGTAGAGATGAGAGGTGTCGTCTTGCACTGGGTACCTCCAGCAGGTCTGAACTCTGATATCCGTAAGGTTGCTATGCTATGCCAACAATACCAAAAGGCTCAGATGGTGACAGATTCAGTGGGGACAAAGACAAAACACACTGAGTACAGTGTGCTGTACTCAGAATAAGTAAACACAGAAGTGGTGAAAGAGTAATGCAGAGTGGCCCAGGAAGCCTCCCAAATGCAAGCAGCCCCAATTAAAATGGAATATGAGGGAAACTTGTTGGAAAGAAGGAATTGGGTGGAATTGGGTGAGAGATGAGTGAAAGGAGGCAATTGGGGGGGGCAGGGCATAAAAATGACCAAAATATATTATTTACATGTATGAAATTGTCAGGCAATAATACATTTTTAAAAAAACAGACAAGCAACCAAATTTGGACAATAAAACTTTGGAAATCACTCCCTTAAGAAAACATTCCAACTCCTATTCCTGAAAAGACAGTGTGTACCTTTAGAACTCCAGAACAGGCACCCGTGTGTGGGGGGGGAATAAAGGAAAATCCGAGCCCATCCTCCAGTTGGAAATGCCATGAGAAACAAGGCTTCCCCTGAGCCAGACAGTACAGTGAGCCCCTGGTTCTGGAGAAAACAGTGAATAGACACTTGTTCCCAGGCTCCACGTCCCTGAAACAGGCTCCTCATACAGAGTTGGCTACATATTGGTCCCTGTAACACAGAAAGAGTCACAATGCAGACAGCTCCAGGTGCCAAAAGTACACAGATCTGGAACTCCAGAGGAGTTTCAGAACCATTTAGCAGGAACTGAGAACTCTGGTGGACAAACAGTCCCAGTTCTCACTTTGAGTCTGGGGCATATGCCCCCAAAGGTCTATGCCATAACCCCTGGACACATTGTGAGAGTAGACATATTATGGGGAAAGGTGCACGACAAACAAACATGTCTTGGCCATAAAGCCAATCTCGAGGAACCATACCAGTGACTCCACTGATGCCAAGGCCATATACCAGTACTTTCTAAAGGTATGGGGGAGCACCAAGAGATCACAGAAACAATCTATGAACTGGGAAAGGTAAACATCACAATGCTTGTGTGTAATCCCTTTAATTTGTTGTCATCCCCTATCCAAAGGCCTGATAGGACATAGTTTAAGACAGCTGGTTACTGGGAATATTAAGTAAGTTGTATTTGGCTATACTTAACACTGTTAAAGTCTTGGAACTACAACTGGGCCATCACCATTGTGTTCTATGTACTGGATTTGTCCAATGATTTCTTCAGCTCTGATATAGTA
This sequence comes from Peromyscus nudipes, assembly GCA_902168325.1. Lineage (NCBI taxonomy): Eukaryota > Metazoa > Chordata > Mammalia > Rodentia > Cricetidae > Peromyscus > Peromyscus nudipes. The sequence continues at coordinate 22,871 of CABHPH010126342.1, read as the reverse complement.
GTTGAAAGCAAGAATATTTCACCTTTCATTTGGGAAAGCCATCAGTGGACTTTCACCATGGTTCTCTGGGGTTATTTACACAGCCTCACAATATGCCATGGGATAACAATATCTGACCTAGCAGAATGGACCGAACCAACAACTGTTCAAATATTGCATTACACTGAGAAGACATTAATCCAAACAAGGTCCAAGGACCTGGATTGTTTATGAAATATTTGGGTGTAGTCTGTTACCATAAAAGGAAAGTATTGCCACAAATATAACAGACAAGACACAGGCTTTCCTCCTTTTCTACATGGGTAAGAGAACACAGAAATCTGCAGGGCTGCTTTGATACTAGAGGGCTTCCATCCCATGTCTGGCCCCTCCCACTTAAGGCCACTCTACAGTTCAAATACAAAGGAAGGTATGGGACAGTCAGAAGCTTGTTCCATGGTGTTCAAGGAAGCAAAACCAGCTGTGGACCAAGTACAGGCTATGTAGATTGTTCACACACGATAAGGTGCTATCCATGCATTATCTGTTGGAAAAATAAGGGTGTACTACTTATGAAGTCTTAATAGCCACAGAACCCATTGGCCTAGAAGCTGTTGTCAAGATACTGACCACTCACCCACTGGAGGCTAGATATGTTAGTTGTAGCCCCACCCACAGTCGGGTACAGCACTGATAACTGTAGCAGTTAGAATAAGTGAGAATATCTTAGATATGTAGATAGCACATTCTCCCTCAGAAGAGAACTCCAACAGTGTGGATACCCCCATTAACCATCAGATAGAATACTTTCACTAGAGTGGTGGTCTGAAAAAGATGTCCCCCACAGTCTCCAGCCCTTGAATACTTCATTCCTAGTTAGTGGCACTGTTCGGGGAGGGACGCCCTTGTTGGAGGAAGTGTGTCACTAGAGGGGTGCTATGAGAATTGAAAGACTCATGCCACTTGAGTTCACACTCTCTGCTGAGTGCTTCCAGTTCAAGATGTGAGCCCTCGGCTTGCTGCTCCAGCCACCCTGCACCTGCTGTCACGCTCCCTGTTGTGATAGTCACGGACTCTTATCCCTCAGGAACCATCAACCAAATCAACCCTTCCTTCTACACTTTGTCTTGGCTGTGGTGTTTTATCACAGCAATAGGAAAGGAATGGCTCCAACTAGGATATAAAGGGTCCTCTGCGCTTACCTGTCTTCACAGTAATAAGTAACAACAGATCCTGAAGTGAAAGAGTCTCCTTCAAAGTAGCCATGGCTAGGAATCTCAGGAGGGTCACAGTCTCCTAAGGGGAAGACGGCCTGGAGTGAGATTTGTGGGAGCCGGGTACGATCAACAGGATAGTCCACTGTGTGTGCTCTACAGTCTGCCATCTTCACGTTAGTACAAGTGAGAGCCAGGAGCATGCTCTCCATCCATTATTTCTCATGAAAATCAGAATTGTCCATGGAAAAGACTCTTTCCCCAGCTCACCCCCTGAGTTACAAGGAACCGGGAATCCTTTCTGACTGGCAGAGCTCCAGGAACGGAGCTACACACTGTAGGGCTGCCAACCGGTAGAGTGCAAAAGAAGGCAAATTAGGGTGGAAGGTGTGGTTCAACTGGTAGAGTGTCTGCCTAGCATGCGTGAAGCCCTGGGTTCAAGCACCAGCGTCGGATAACAGGAACGGTGGCACACCAATAATCCCAGCACTCCTGAAGAGGAGGCAGGAGGATCACAAGTTGGGAGAGGAGGGGAGGGAAGAGGAAGAAAGGAACAAGGAAAATTTGTGTCGTAAGGGAAGGAAAAGAAATTCACAAGACAGGAGGTGAAGGTTTTATTCTGGGTTATACACTAATATGGCACCAAAAAGCAATTTTACCCCAGAGTGACAATACTAATCAGTACTTACTACTTCGGCATATGGGCAAGGAAGGTGCCCAGGTGTGGTCCTCTAGGCACTGGCTCCAATTGCTTCCCTTGAGGATGTAACCATCATTGCACTTAAACACGATTTTGTCACTTGCATTCACAGGCCCAGAAGAATTGATCCTGCCATTTTCCAGTACAGGCTCAGGACAGTGGCCCACTGGAGAAGAGAACAGTCAGTGCTCTAAGAGGCTAGGATGAAGTAAAAGTCACACTTCCCCAAGCTTCAGAAAGATAATAGTAACTCGTTATTTAATGGTGCACATATATCTAAAAGGATAGGTATGTATTATCAAACTATACCCATGCAGGATGAGAAAAGGCCAAGGTACCATAACAGTGGACAAAAAGGAATGGGGTCTGTTGTGTGGAAATTTCCTCCAAAGCTCCTTAAGACCTACGACCTTCAAAAGAAGGCTCATGCTGGGCGTTGGTGGCGCACGCCTTTAATCCCAACACTCGGGAGGCAGAGGCAGGCGGATCTCTGTGAGTTCGAGGCCAGCCTGGTCTACCAAGTGAGCTCCAGGAAAGGCAGCAAAGCTACACAGAGAAACCCTGTCTCGAAAAACCAAAAAACAAAGCAAAACAAAAAAAAAAAAAAAAAAAAAAAAAAAAAGAAGGCTCATTAAGACGCTGGAAGTTCTAAAGGGAGAAAATTCAGCAAGAAAACAGCTAAGAAGCCTCAGGAACTTCCTGAATCTGACTAGATTCACAAGGTTCTTCCCTCCCTAAGGTTACACCAGCAACAAGGACTGCTGGGAGCTGCTCAAACCAGCCGAGTGGCCTGGAGGAGATTTTTCAACCTGTCTAGCTTGCCTGCACGTTGTACAGAGAGCTGCAGGTTCCCAGCTTTTGTGAGCCATCCTAAATGCTGGGGTGGGCTTTTGGCAAGGCGGCTGTCTTTGAGTCATTCCTGCTCCTGTAAGTAAGCCCTCACCCATAGTTCTGTAACCCATAACACCAATCAACTCACTGATTCACCAAGCTGGACTTGGGCAGTATCCTTAACTTTGGTCTGTCATTAATTCCCTATCTGGAATGGTAGACATTTTTCATGGAATAGTGTTACAAACATGGTCAGGCATAAGATTGATATGATTGACAACCGTACTGCACATAATGAAGGTCGTAACTAGTTACTACCAGGAGCATGCTCACTATACTGCTGTGGTGAACATGGTTCACATATCTTAAGCCTATGTTTCAAGCTTTCCTTTCCTTTTCTTTCATGTAGCCAAATATACACTTATCATTTCTTACTTTCTTTTTTCTTATATATTTTAGTTATTTCTTTCTTGTTGAAAATCAGGGGTCAATGGAGAGGGATGTAAATTTTTTTCATATGAAAGAAACTTCAAAATGTCATGTATACATAAAATTAACACAGCTTATTAGAAAGTATAATAACAAAATGATCTGGAAGAATCATGCTCTGTCATCATAGAAGATAACATAATGAGCTTTGCCACCTGGAGCAAGCCACTTTAATCTCACTTATCAGATATGTACATTGAGAATACAGTTTTTCCCAATTTAAAAGTAACATGATGGACAGGCATGGGTGATGTGCCTGGAATCCCAGCACTGGCAGAGAGGTTGTAAGTTCCAGGTCGCTAGGGGCTACATGTCAAATTCCAGGCCAACATGATGGGCTACTGTAGCAAGATCCTGTCTCTGAAGCACCTGGGAGAGATGGAGAATAGCTTCTTAGAAATTGAGTTGTTTTTATTTGTTTGTTTGTTTTTGTAATTTAAACATGGCCTACAGGAAGCAGGATATAAAGAATATAGATGTCGATATGAACAGAAAAACCAAACTCACAGCGGCACTCAGGGGGGGAGCCCTCCCATTCCTCTGAGATCCTGAGGGCCAAAAACTGCTCTCCCACCAGGTGGTAGCCTCTGATACAAAGGTATACCCCCATAATCTGTCCTCCTTCTTCCACTGCAACAAATACACTGTTGTCCACTGGAGGAAGTTCGGAACAGCTCTCTGTTGGAAAGAAAACAGAGAACAGAATCATTTGGCGTATCACTGGCTGTAAGGGCCCCCCACTGGATTCCTCCCGCCAAGTCTCTGGGGAACTAATCCTCACACCGTGTCCTCTCTCTCCCATTGCATGTACATCCCAATCCACATTCTCCAAGAATTTCTGAAGTTATGTTTCCAAGCAGATCACAGGCACTGTAGTCAAACTCAACCACAAGTTATCCATTCCTGAACAAGCAATGCCTTCCCAAGTATCAGTCCTGGAGCTTTCAATAGTTGGCGTCTCAGGATTTTGAAATTGTCACTTTTTGGGGTCCCAGAATAAAAAGAGCAAATCAGCAATGACCACCCATCAGAAGAAGCAAGATCACCACTAATATATACTAGGTCCTCAATGAGTATAGAGCATATACCATAATTGAGAACTTTTAAGAAATATTATAAATGTAAATTTCATCAAAACTGTGTACAGAATGCCTCTGAAACCACAAATTGACATGAAATATCTTGTAAGGAAATCACACTTACCATCTAAGGCAGAAATCAGCCACATCAGACAGCACACAACCCAACAAAGCATTTGGCGAGCAGTTTCTTGACCCAGAGTGAAATTAAACCGTGATTTCGATCAGAAGTCCTTCTAACCACTTCGGATCAGAACAACTGCCTTCTAGAGAAGTTCTATTTTCCTCCTGGAACAAACGTGACAAAGAAAAGCCCTTCCTGTAACAGGGAAGAATGGCAGAAAGAAGACAGTGTAGTCCGTGGCTCTGCAACCACAAACAATAATTAAAGAGCTGCCAGATTTAAAATGTTAAGAAATTTCCCAGCTTCTAGAAATGCAAACCAGTTGACCGGTCACTTTAAACTGCAGGTTTATCCTTCCCCAACAGGCATGGGCCAAATGGTCCTCCACGACCTTGACTTCTGTCAATATTTGCCAGTGTTTACAGTCCACTGCCTACAGCTCTCTCCAGCTCTGGGGGCTGAAGACGGGGTGCTGACCGATGGTGCTTTCCCAGTGAAGACCAAACTGAGTGTCACCTCCTCCCTCCTTTTCTAAATCCTCTTCTGTGTCAGGAATAGCCCGAACAGGCAGGGAAGATAACGTAAGCTGGGAATGAGCACACCAAAGACACAAAGGCAGAAGCTGAGTTTATCAGACAGACTTCAGTACCACCACAGTGGGTAAGACACTAGAGAGGCCAAGTCTACCCAGAGGCCACTGAAGGGGCTGCTTTGATCTGGTCGTAGGAGTTTCATGGGCAGTCAGCCAGTGTTTCAATGTTACAGTGTTCTGGAAGAAGTGAAGTAGTGTTAGAAGCAATGATAGTCTTCAACCTTGAATCAGAAATAGCTCAACACAACCACCTGTCCCGAGCCAGCATCCACATTTTATAGCTAGAGTTCATTATCAATAACTCTGATAGCGGTCTTCCTTGGAGGCAGCAGTGGCCTTGCTCTGAGCCAAGCCTTCTGTGAGCCAAAGCAGTCTTGTTTTGAATGCCTCAGTACATTCATCCATACCAGATCAGTTTCCACATTAGCCACCTCAGGTCCGTGCTCAGTACTGAAGACCGGAAGTTCGAGTACTACCAGGAAACTAAGAATTTCTTTTTGGATTCTTAATCTAGTTGATAAAAGAATTTTAAAACAGAGTCAGAAGGAAACTTGTAAACGATTTTATTAGAGTTTGAAGGAAAGAACAACAGAGCAGGCAAGGCTGCAAACCCTGGCAGCTGCCATGAGGAGAGAGGTGGTAAAGAGGAGGAAATAAAGCCATGTAGTAAGCAATGGAGGTTGGCAGGCAGCCGCATTGGGACCAGGGGTGGGGTACTTCAGAGAAAGAATGAGAAATCCCAGAGTGCCTGGGAAAGCAAGCTTTTACTTTGGGCTGATTGGGAAAAAAGAAGGAAGGGAAAGGTGTATGTTTCTGAAAGCAGAGGGCCTCTGCAGTGTTGACCGAGGGAAGCACTATCTGCCTGAAGAAGAAGCTTCTGGAAGGACATCACCTCATTATCGGTTTACAGCTACCTCTTCCTGGATGCTGCCCGATTTCATTAATTATTCTTTCCTCTCCTTAACATAGCATCAAGCAAATCAGATTTCCCGGGGTGACTTGGGGTGGGGGAGTGGCAGGATTCTGGCCAGGTGATTGACTGGTCCAGCTGGTTAAGTCTTAAAAGAAAATAGTATGTTTTGGGAGGCTTAGAATGTCAGCTCTCCACCCAGGAACAGAGGTAAAACTTAGACCCTGCATTTTTGAGCGGGAGGAAGTAGCCTTACCTTAATAGAGCTCAACAATGACTTTGCCTTTTCATACAGTAATTTAAATCCTATGGTGCTTGCCTTTCTAGTGTTACCAAAGAAGCAAGAAATGGGCTCAAAAGCCCACCAGGAGGGAAGGGCCCATCTTCAAAGGCCTCCAAGGCTATTAATACCATCCCCCAACTTAAGAAGGTACATTTAACCTGTTGTCTGTGGCTTCCCAGAACTGGATTGAGTCGTTACCTGGCAATCAACAGGGAGTCATTAAATATTTGTACACCAATGAATGAATGTCTAGACTGGTAACAATGCATGGCTGTAACAATGCCACGGACTTTGAAATGCTAGAGGGACTTGACCGTCACACCAACAGCTGGAAACATAGATAAAACACTTGATAACTTCAGAATCAGTTCTTTCAAAACTTTCAAGCACATTTTGGAAAATACTAATATTATGTGCATCCATAATGTACCAAATGATGTCTTTTTGTGTATGAATTGAAAATTTCATTGCACCTTTTAATTAAAAATAACTTTATTACAAAAGCAGTTTATGTAACTCAAGATATTTCAGCATGGTTTTACTACCCAAGAGAGAACTTTTCTCCAGAGAAATACATTTCTTGGTTTATAATAAAATTAATGAAAAATGTTAAAAATGCACTATCATGACATAGTTATCATTCTTTTACACACACAGGTATTTATGCTCTACAAATTTAACCTAAGGTAATACTATGGACATTAGGCTTAGGATTCAAGCCACCTACACAGCTAGCAGAACACAGAACATAGATGACATTCTGATTAAATACATGCAAAATCCTCACACACAATAAATAGCTTCATAAAAATACCATCTGATCGTCAGAAAGGAGTGTACTTCAATACAGAAATCAGCCTGTACCACAAGAACAAAAGCCTTGTAGTACAGCATGCTGCGAGCAGCCAAGGGAAATTCCCTACACTAAGCAGAGCAAGGAGCCTCCCTCCAGGTGGGTGATATGTATATAAAGTAAGCTGCAAGGTGGGAGACACTGAACTGCCCGCAGTTCACCACATCCTACTTAGGTAACCGTCTCCAGTATTGTCCACGATATACAAAAGAACAATGTAGAAAAAGCTGCATTTCATGACTTTTCTTGCTACAATCTTTCTGCCCAACAAGTGAGCATTTCAAGTGAAAAGGAAATAAACAAAAACAAAATAAAAAAAAAACACCAGATTCTACTTGGGAGGTAAAATATACTTTGAGGCTTCTGCATTCTTCTTCAGGAACAACACAATAGAAGAGCATTCGTAGTGACGGTGTGTACACTTCTGACACTCAGTGATCTAGGAACAGCAATCTGATTCATCTGGGAGGGGCATCCACTCACTGATGCATAGAGGCCATGCTCCATCTGTCAAGTGTTACGGGAGACCAGCTGATCACAGTAGTGACAGCTAGAGCAGAGGCCCCCATCACAGGACCACGGCTCTTGCAGTCAGAGCCACAGCTTTCCCAGACACCGTATCAATGAGACAGATGCAAGGGCCATGTCTGCCTCTGCCTATTTATTATCAAGAAGCCATCTTTATTTCCTGGTGGGATGGAGATGGTCCGACCTAGCCTTCATTCTCAACCCCTCGGGAGGCACTGAGTCAGTCCTCTCTCGCTGTGTGAAGCACAAGCCTCAGAGAGAAAACATACTAGCTACAAGCGAAGGTAAAGGCTGGTCCCCTTTGGGGAAGTCTGGCAGCCAGACCCTGCACCAAAGAGTATGGAACAAGAAAAACTTCTCTAACTGAAAGGGAGTCATGGATACTACTCTTCTGTCACCAGAGAAGAGGCACTTCAGAGCTGAGCTCCTGACGCCCTCCATTTACCTGGGCGTGTGTCTCATTTCCCACACTGCCAGAGGTAACGGCTAGTACTCATACTGCACTTCAGCCTGCTCACCTCTCACTGAGCAGGAAGGGCTTCCTGAAGCTCATCCTCACCTAGAAACTGATTCTAAAGCAGTGCATTCACATGTTAGGGAAACCTCCAGCTAACGATGCAGGCAGAAACAGGTAGAATATTGAATGCCTAAGTAGAACGGCATTTGCAAACTCCAAAGAGATAAGAACTAACTCGTTCAGGCTGTTAAAGATTTCTGAGGCACAGTGTAGTAATAATTCTGGTTAGGTATGAAGGGAAGAAACATATGAAGGTTTTCCAGGCCTCATTTTTGGTAGCCTCAAATGAGAAGTTCCCACTTAATTTCCTGTTCTAGCCTCAGTGATGCTGGCATCCCAGGCTTTTTAGTAGATCCAGTTCCTCGGAGAGGTCTGGCTCAGCCTCACACCATCAGGAGAGCAATGTGAGGGATGCCATGGAGGGGCGTCTATGCTCAGCCAGCACAGTATCCACTTCCTAGGAGTCAGAAAGAGAAGCAAAGCCATTATACCACAGCCAGATGCCCAAAGAAAAGCGAGAATCCATCCCCAACCCCAACTGTTCATTACCACATCCCCACATCCACACACATGTGAGGACACACTGGTATGCCTGTACACACCTTGACCTGGGGACTCAGGTAAACATTAATGGCCTAGCCATTTAATGGCTTCTTTCCCAGAGAAGCTGACCTTATGACAATAACAGGGTACGTGTCTGTTTCAGAACTGGACTGTATGTTACATATCTAAGATACAAAGCCGAGATAGGTTGGATCTCTGTGGTAATATAGGCTACATCAGCCAAGAGACCCCCCCCCCCACACACACACACGCAGAGTAGCAATGAAGTCACATGCTATAGAGCTTCTGAGGAGGGTCCCAACTGTTATGGTTACCCCAGTCCACCCTGAAACCAGTAGCCAGAGCAGATCAACTTCTTCCCATGAACTGGTATTGAACATTTACCTTGTAAGAAATTCTTTCCCTTAGAAAGTTTGTTTCTCAAGTATTAAATGTACCTATGAATCCAATCACCTAGTGATCTTGTTAAAATCCTGGCTTAGTAGGTTTGGAAGGAAGCCTCTGATTCTGAATTACTAATGAGTTCTGAGTCCTTGCTGGCGCAATGTGGGATAAGGCAAGAGAACAGTGGATACCCAGGAGAAGTTGAGTACTATCTTATACCATTGGCTGAAGACTGCTTGGAAACAGACAGGATGTATTTTAGAAACAACAGCCTGGTAAATTCTGAAAGACCTCCCAAATTTTTCTTTACAATAGAGAACAGAAGCTCCGTGTAGTGTGGTCTATTGTAGTTCTTAATTCTTGCACAGGTACCAGAAGGTACAAGTGACTGACAACTAAAGTTGATGCACTACCAATAATGTCCTTCCCACCTTCCCCCAGAAGGTGGTGGAAGAGACCCATGCCCATGACCCAAGACGCCAGGCATTCTGAGAACTTCTATTGGTTCGCTAAGTCTCAGCTTGTCTAGCATGAGGCAGTTTTAGAAGACAGTGGATGGGAAGAACAACTCAAAATACAAACCAAATAATAATAATAATAATAATAATAATAATAATAATAGTAATAGTAATAGTAATAAAACCAGAAGCCTTCTGATAAGGTCAAGTTACTCAACAACTTTATTAACCCATTCTATACAGACATGCACATAAAACACATTTTGAATACAATTATATACACTTTAAATGGACCCAACGCAATATTTCATTATCAATTATCACGAGAATAAATCAGAATGCTACTAAGGATCCCCACTTTCAGCAGACCTGTGCCTAAGAAATCTGCAATAAAATTCTGTTATTGGGCTTCCCAAGTTCAGCCTATGTTAATACAGACCAGCAGTGCTCAGGCCCTCTCTATATCACACCCCCAATCCAGACCAGCAGTGCTCGGCCCTCTCTATATCACACCCCCAATCCAGACCAGCAGTGCTCAACCCTCTCTATATCACACCCCCAATCCAGACCAGCAGTGCTCGGCCCTCTCTATATCACACCCCAATCCAGACCAGCAGTGCTTGGCCCCTCTATATCACACCCCCCCAATCCAGACCAGCAGTGCTCGGCCCCTCTATATCACACCCCAATCCAGACCAGCAGTGCTCAGCCCTCTATATCAAACCCCCCCAATCCAGACCAGCAGTGCTCGGCCCTCTATATCACACCCCCAATCCAGACCAGCAGTGCTCAGCCCTCTCTATATCACACTTCCCATTAGTGACAGGCCCTTTGCCACAGAAAAACCACATCTGAGTAAGTTGACCTTGTTGCCTCAACAACAACAAACTACACACCATTCAGAAATTTCTTGAAAAAGTGAGTCACATCAATATTAGTCACACACCCAGTGAAAGGCTTAAGAAAAGAAATACTCTGAGTCACTCTTGAGATCAGTTTTTGGATGCACATTTCCCTTTGTGTAAGATTAAGGCCAAACACACAGCAGACTAAAAACAGCAGCATTCTTAGTGAGAGTACATGACAGAGTAGTGTGAGGAGACATTAGGTTCAGAAATGGATGGTAAAAAGGAAGTCCTGCCCTGAAGCAGGGGACTGGATGAAATAACTTCAAGTAAAGTCACAACTTTATTGTTACTGTGACTTCCGTAAGTCACAACTCTTATAGCATTACCTTAGCTAGGATCACAAAATGCCATACAAGTAATCTACAACATCATCTTTTAAAAAATTATAAGAAGTTGGCCACTATTACACAATAATTATCTATGAAAAGTCATAGTGTACCGAACTTCTCCATAAAGGAAACATGTACAATATCCAGTTCCTTTCTTGAAGGACATGTGTAATAGGTAAGGAACTTTAATGATGTAAATAGACTGCCAATCAGGAAAATGAGAAATGAGAGACAGTTGGCAAACAGACCTCTCGTCTTCTGGACACTGTAAAACAAAATTCTCAGCCACACTTCTGATGTGTGTCCATCACCTCTAGGGAAAAGTCAAGATCTTGCACAGCAGTCCTGCTACCTGGCTCAACTGTTACATAGTTTTAAAATAAAAATGCTTTAAAACACAAACAAGTAAAAATGAATACAAGGAAAACTGGGTAATTTACTAAAACTTCTACAAACAGAACATTCTTCTGAGACGAGCAAGGGCAGGGGGATGTGTGTGAAACCCATCACTAGGAGCTGCCTCAGGCACCTGACGCGCTTGCCCGTTCACTGGCCACTCCAAGCACTAAAGGGCTTCTCTGGAACTCAGATCACACCTGTCCCAGAAGAATCATCAGGCAGGCTTATTCCCTAACAATCACATGGTTTTCTCAAATGAGGGACCTGGAGATCAACTGTGGTTTTCAAAAAGGATTACTCAGATCCTTGCCTGAAATGCTCAAGCATTTAATGGTCTAGGAACACAAACATGCGGCATCCCTAACTGACTTCTTAGGAACCAGGAAGAGTGGCACACACATAGCATAATGCCTGTCTAAAAATTATGAAATGACTCCTTTACCAAGAGAAAAGGTCCTACATCAATGGTCAGTAAGCGCTAAATTCTAGTTGGGAAACAAGACGGGACAGTAGTGGTTCTTTAACTCTCTTTTAGATTGCTCTCCAGCCCATTTCCTGACTTTCTCACTCAGTGTTGTTTTTGTTTTCCCAGGACTGGGGATTGAACCCAGGGCCTCCTCCATGCTAGGCAAGTACTCTACCACTGAGCTACAACTCCCACCATTCTTTGGGGTTTCAACTTCCATTCAGCTTTGAGTTTAAAAATAACTAACTAAATAAATAAATAAACAAACAAATACTGACTATCACTTTCTCTTCCATTTTACACAGGTAGATTCAAGTCTTCACCTATTCCCTCCACAGCAAAACTGAAAGTCTCGATACAGGGTACCTACCAGTCACCTTTTCTTGGTAGGGGCTTGTGATACAGACACGGGCACAGCAGAGTAATCCCCATCCCCTAAGTAACAAGGGGCAAAGATGAGAAGTGGAACTTCCCTCAACTCTGGAGTAAGAGCACTTTCCACTGTTTTCCTGCTTCTCCTGCTCAGCTCCTCTGAAGGATCTTGCTCTAAAAGGTGAAGGATGTTGAAACCCTGCTGCTTTTCAGCTCCAACTTCCACTCCTCGTTATCCAGGGATAACAAGACTCCCCCAGCTCTTCTTATACCCGGAGTGAACTAACAGGGAAGCCGGGAGAGCGAGGAGTGGACTGAGAGTCAGGATGACGGCCCAGGGAACCGCCCCTGAGACGGTATTTACAACAGGCCAGCTCAAGTGGTCAGCAACAGCTCCTCTTGGAGCCTAGATCCTTAGTTGTTAGACCAGTGTCCTTCCTCTTCCCACTCAGTAGCTCTGAATTACTCTCACCTGGCAGCGGAAGAAAGGACTGAATGCCAATTTAGACCAGAGCTGCTAATAACTAAACAGTAGACAAAGGAACCATGTAAAAGCGCCAGACATACCGCCTGGACCACATCTCACCCTCACACGGTGGGAGAGGACATCCCAAACCTCTGAGCTCTCACAGCCATAGAGCAAGAAAACGGTCCGAAGACAGGCTATCCTCTCCTCCAATGTCAGCTCTCCTAGCCTGTTTCTTTTGATAATCCATTCACCAGTGACATCTCCTGTCTTTTTAAATTGTGTTTTTAGTATCTTATACGTGAGTACTGTATTCTAGCCCTCCTGTTCCCCGTCCAACTCCGCCAACGTTTCCCTACTCTCTTTCAAGTTCATAATCTCTTCTAGTTAATTGTTACATTCGCACACATGTATACACGTGTACGAATAAAAACCTCCTCCAGATGAAGAGCCACAGGCAATCAAGGCTGCTGAGAGAGGGAGACTCAGTTTCCTCCAGGAACAAGCCTTCCCCCCGCATAGGTTATCCAGTCCCAGCTGGCCCGCCCTAACACACATACATGCCTGGCCTCCTAAAGGTTGGTTTGTTGTTCTCTCTGTAATATCCAGGGCAAGGAAACGGAAACTGTTGGTTCTGTTTTGTCTCTGCATGTGTTTTCCTCACCAAGGCCAGTGCCCACAAACAAAGGTCCAGAGGGGACAAGGAGCATGGCCTAACAGGAATTCCCAGTGTCTTTGTCTTGGATGAGTTTCAGGAATCCAGGCAGCCTCTGAAACCGACTCAAGTATTCTATAAAGGATGGATGGGTAAAGGACTCAAGGCCAGAAGTCAGCCGCCTGTGATGACCACCTCCATCAGGCTCTATCTCCATGTACCTTCACTTTGCCTAAACTCTCAGCGTGGATCCAAGGGTATGTATGTGTTTAAGTCAGTAATGTGCTGCACATCCCCCTGTGATGCCAAGGTAAAAGATGGGACTAGAACCCAGAATACCTTTCTAACAAAGCAGCCTGCCTTTGAGGGGGTAACTCATTCAAAACTGTGCTCTGCCCCAGCATCAGAACCAAGAATTCACAATTTCCAGTCTGATACATTCTTGTCTAAGATACCAATATATTGGCATTTTTCTATTCAGCTTAATAAAGTGGGATTTATGTGTATTTGTGTGTCTATGTACATATAAGCTACATATATGAAGTACCTGGACAGCCGGGGAGAGAGCACCAGATCCCCTGAAGCTGGAATTCCAGGCTGCTTGCTGTAAGCCCCTCATCATGAATGCCAGGGACCAAGGTCTGGACCTCTGGAAGAGCAGCTTGTGCTCTGAATGGCTGAGACATCTCCCCAGCCCCTCAAGTGCCCTCTCGACCTGGGACTGACTCTTAGTGGACTGACCGCTAAGGAAGTAATTTTAAACATCCACATATCTAGGCTCCAAACCCAGAGATTTTGAGGCAGTACTCAGCCTGACTCAAGGGAACCCAGGCATGCATGTATTTCAAAAATTCTACAGCACAGTCCAAGGACTGTTTCGGATAAGAATCATTCAAAAAGCTATCACAAGACAAAGTCTCATAGAAAATTGCTAACTTTCTCTCACCAGCTGGCCCCACACGACCAGCTGAGAGGTAGGGAATCCCCTATCTCTTCTGAAAAATCTCAGGAGACCTTTAGATCTGTCCCGTAGGAAAGTGTACACGGGTGAACTGGTACTGAGCTCAGCAGACAAGGCCCTGGGCCAAGACAGAGAGAATCTCTTTTAAGCAAGTGATAGACACATAGAAACTTCCAAGAGCCAAACTTCAGGAGACTCCTTGGAATACTGAGATAGCTTCCCAATACCAACAAAATGCCTCAATAAGAGGCTAAATTCATTATCAAAACTTTCATGCTCAAAAAATAATTTTTCATGTAAAAACTTAGCTTAAGGAAATTATTCTAAAAAGTATTGATGAATGATGAGCAGCTTTACTGAATTTACTGAACACCCTGACTTTTGCTTGGAGAAATTCAGGACTCAATGGTAGATCGGGGTGCTTTTAAACAGCCCCAAAGACCATGGGCTGCAGGAAAGCTACTGGAATTCGAAGAAACTGAGCGCCACAGGACAAAAAGTCTGAACTGCGAATCTTTAAGATCTGGACTTCACCCCACCCCCAGCCCACTCCACACCAGCAAAGGACTGTCTGGTTCCTCCAGTTAGTAACACAAACCAAAACACGTCCACAGCCTTAGAGCCAGCTCCCCAGGGCAGCCAAAACTTCAGACTGTTTCTCAGGAAAAGAGGCAAGAGCTCTCACCCTATGTCCACTTGCAAACTCCAGGGCTTTCTGTGGATGGTCTGTAGCCTGGGCTGACCCTTGCAGGACCTGGCTGGAGAGGAAGGGAGAAGGGAAGGGAAAGACTCCCAGTGCAGATCCAGACCCACCTGCAGACCCACAGCACCAATGGGGCTTAGACCCCTATCAACCGTCCGTTCCTTTAAGACACCACAATGCCATGCACCACACCAGACAAGCCAGAGAAGCTACAAGACACGCAGTTAAGTAAGGAGTGTAAGGACAAAGTAAAAGAACACAGGTGAAGGACAAATGGGTTTTTATCTCCCTCTATTCAGCACTCCCTCCCAAGCTACTACCCCCCCCCCCCCACCCCCGCCACACACACACACCTCACAGAGACATTAGTGGGTCAGACATGAGGAGACAGAAGAACCAAGTCCATGACTCATGCTTGGCTCCTCTTCTTTCAGACCATCCCATCTGGGAACCTGTCCTAAAAAGACCCAACTTGCCATCTTGCCCCCGGCTGAGGTGTTTACACTAGAGAATGGCTAAGGCTGCTCTGCACACGCATGAGCTCATAGTCCATGTTCAGATTAATGTCGGGACAGGAGGAAGGTCAAGTTAAATGACTTCTTGTTGATTAGTGGCAAGGGCAAGAGGCCAAAGCTGGAGGGAGACACACAGTTACACCACCGGAATGCTGACTTGGGTCTTCGGCTGGTCCGCCCCTTCTTGCATGTCCAGGGCACGGAGAGGGCTGAGGGGCTTGAGGGGCCGGCTCCCAACACTGTAATTTCTTGGACGCCTTATTGTGTTCGAACTGGACAGAGGCGTAAAGCTGTTCCTTCTCATCCTTACAGGGGTTTGGCTCTTGGGGAAGTTGTGCTGATTGGAAATGGAGGGACACCACATACATGAAAGCCATGCCAAACCTTACCCATAGAGGTCACACAATGCTCCTGAGCATAAGCGCTCTTCCTCCTGCTTCTCTACACACAGGACCGAGCAGGGCATAGTCTGGGCCCGTAGCTCCAGAGGAATAAAAGGGTCATCACGGGGAAGATCCCTGGGCACCACGCTGAGGAGCAGTAAGGGAGCCAACAAAGGCGCTAGCTTAAGTCCACACAGGTTGCCAAGAGCAGACCAAGGAGCTGACGGGCAGCTCCTGACTATACTGGCAATGACCCCCTAGATCCTGCTTTGTAAATGGAGACTTCCCTGGGGGTGCAGCAAGGGCATTCATACATTTCACTTCAGCCAAACACTTGCTATATTGAACTCGATTCCCAGGAGCTAACTTTCAGGGCTACAATTCATGAAAGAGATACTCATTTAAAAAACTAAAAATCCCTTCATCTTTCCCTGTTGGAAGTAAGAAGACCATTACAGGCCATGAATTCTGGATTTGTTTTTCTTTATAAAAGAAACCCAAGCCTCTTGATGACAATGATTCAAAGATTCAAGGTGACTAGGAAATACTTACAGTTGGCCTATCACGATGTGTGTCCACAGCCTCCACATTGAGTTTAATTGTTTCCACTTTGCAACCTGAAAAAAAAAACAAACCAGGAGAGAAAAGCTGTCAGAGCCAGGCATGGTGGCTCACTCCTGAAACCCCAGTACTTGGAGGCTGAGGCAGGTGAACTGTCATGAGTTCCACACTACCTGGAGTTCTAGGCTAGACCCAACTAGTCCCCAAAACAAAACAAAATAAAACCAAGCACAAGAAATAAACAACCAACAAGAAGGGGGTAGGGGTAGAGAGGAGGAGGGAAAAGCCACCAAGAAGGAGCTCAAAGAAAACTCCTCAGTCTCAGCATGGTCGAGCATACACTGGGGCATGCATATGTGTACTCCAGAGAAACACATGTGCATATGCTCTTTTCAAGCGGAAGCTACTAACAGAACATCCCTGCTACACAGAGGACATATATATCCTGATGTTCCTCAGATCCCACCTCTCACCAGCTCGAGCTCATAGTTACCATAGGCCACAGGAGTAAGTCTGAAGATGGTGTGGAGAGGACACCTCAAGTATGGTAACTCATCTGAAAGAAAAAAAGACCCGGTGAGGGAAGTCTTAGTATTACAGGATAAAGTCATTTGAGGAAAAGAGAATCTAAGGGCCCATGAGCTTTCTTTACCCTGACCATCACCTAGAGTGGCACAGCTTCTCCCCTAAACTCAGAAAACTGGCAGGTCCAAAGAAGCCACCCAAGCTACCGAGTGGTAAGGAAGGAAACAAGGGCCAATGTAGATCTGAAATGCATGAAAAAAAGAGATGCAAGGCTTCAAGCGGCCTAAGGACTGGGGAAAGACAGGCCAGAGGAGCACTTCCTACTGCTTTTCTAAAACTGCTCTATTCCCACCCCAAAGGGTGAAGACAGTCCTAATAAACCACCCGCAATGGTTAGACAGACAAACTGGACTGTTCAGGCCTGCCTTGATGCTGCCAGTAAGGTCGGCTGGAGGTGGCCCTTTCGGCAGACCAGGCAGCATCCAATCAGCCATCCTCCACTGCCAGCTTTGGGAGCAGCAGACTCAAGTAAGCAAGTGGTGGGCCGATGGCTGTTGGGAGCTCCACACTACAGCCTCAAGAACGGACTCTAACATGAGTGGAAGAAGGAGAGCCAGTAGTCAAGAATCCCGGGACCATCACGTCCAGCCTTGTCCCTGTGTGTGTGTGTGTGTTATCCCCTCCACCACCCCTCCCTCAAACAGCACCTGCGCCTTTATCCAAGAAGTAGGCCAGGAGACAGCGCATGACGGCTTGGTGGGAGATGACTAAGATGTTGCCCTGACGCTCCAGCTCCATGATGACAGGCTCCAGTCGCTGCACCAGGTCCTGGTATGACTTCGGGAGAAGTGAGGAGAGCTGGTAAGAGGCCAGGTGCACGCTGGCAGCCAAGTTGGTGGCTCAGTTCCAGAATCAAGAGACTATTCTGGTGGGGGAGGCATAGTGCCTCTCTGCTGCCTAACTGCCCAGCCCTGGCTTCCTAAGAACGTCCAGATCTTTCAAAAGCAATTATTTAGACAAAAACCACAGTTCAAGAAACGCAATTTATTTCTCTTTTCCTCGGAGACATTAATAGGCAGTGTGTAGAGCAACAAAAGAGTTCTAGAAGGTTCCTGAACATCTGCCATTACATTTCCTTTACCCTTGCCATGCATACCCTAGGGTAGAAAGCCATTTCAAAAAGGATAGTGCCTAAAACATGGTAAAGGAAGTAACTCATGCCCTGTACTTACTTAAGTGACTCTATCTGCTTGAAGGTGTGGAGGAGAAGGAAAAGAAGGAAAAAAGTGACAAGATCATATTCATTCTATAACATTCTCAACACAAACGGGATCTTGTCACCCTGTCCCCCAGGGATCTTAAAAAGTTAACAAAATGTAGAGCACTGACTGTCTAAGCTGAATTAAACAGTAGGACCAAAGGCAGGATAAGAAGGGATTCCTAGGTCACCCTTTCTCCTCCCCTTGGGAAAAGTGCCCAGCAAAGCACTGGACAGCTACTCCACGTGAATGAAGCCTCACCTCCCCACCGGGATATCGATACAGGTACTTCTCTTGATCCCGGAGTGCAAATTCCTCAGGGTACTGCTTCTCAATCTCCGCATACGTCATTTCCTCGCACACGCCCTGCAAGAGCCATAGCAGCGTCAGGACATGGGCTGGCCCACACTCTCCCCATCCCAGGTGAGGACAGTGACACTGAGGAACACCAGTGCTTCACTATGTGTGGAGGCCACGTGCTGAGGCCGGCCTTCCGTGTACTGCACCTATCTGTGGCCAAAGTCAGCTGTCACAGGTGCTGTGGGGAGGAAGCACTTCAGAGAGAGGAGGCTTCTCTAGCTCGACTGCCACTCCATCCTGCTATGCAAGGGAAGTCACAGGTCAGAAAGCGTCTGCAGGACAACAGGAGCAGGAATCAGAGGAGGGGAAACTGAGGGGAAGGAACAGAAGGGCAGAGAAGGATGGAAAGAGAAGCGTCTAAGCTGACCTGTCAGCTCAATATTTGGGATGCTGAGGCAGGACGATCATGAGTTCCAGGCCAACCTGGGCTAGATTGAGCCCTGGTATCAATAAAAACAAAAAGAAATATATATCTGGGCTAAGCAATAAAGAATGCCAAGAAAAATTTGGGGAAAGACTTTCCCAGAACTGCTGGTTGAATGATCAAAGCAAGTATTACAGGACTGAGTGATTAGGAATTTCCCTTTCCTAGAAGGGAAACAAAATGAGTCCTTGTTAGCTCCACTCTCTGCAAGCACCAGTGGCTCAGTTAAAGACTGGTGTCTTGTCTTGGGCTCAGGTATGAGAGCACCTGATGAGGAGTAGTAAACCTCTTTCTCGTCTAACCTCTGAAATGGCCAGATTCAGATTCCTCAGTTTCTAGGTGATGATTCTGGTTTTCTAAGTTACCCAGGTTATAACTTCTGAGAGTGTCAATCAGGAATGCCGACTCACAGCATCAATTTCATTTAGTATCTTCCACTGCTCATAGGTCACCCCAAGGCACTCAGCAGTCTGAATAGTCCTCTTCAACTGGCTCGTCCACACTTTGAGGTCCTGGATCTCCTGGTCCTCCAGAAACTTCTTCAAAGCCTGAGCAAACTGGGGTTTGGAAAAAAAAGCTAAGCAAAGAAAACCCACCACACCACACACACACAATACACACAGAGACTACTGGCCATGGTCAAACTATAAACCCAAGAGGAAATGAAATTCAGATGGAGGACTCTGTGTCACATCATAAATAGTGCCCAATAATTTCCTGGTGGCTTAATGATCACAGCACAAAGGGTCTCAAGTGACCCACACTTTAATCCAGAGTTAGGAACAGTAAGCAGAGAACGTCCTTAGCTCTTGCCTGGCTATGTGACACCAGAGCCTAAGCCCAAATGGGATTTAAGCAGGAGGGGATAAAACAGATGACCTCCAGCATGCCCTTCTAATTCTAAGCGTAGGAAATCCAGCCTGCTGGCGAACTACTCACCTGCTTTCCTCGAAGTGAAAGGCCAGAGTCACCCCCAATCTTCCCCAGAAGATTGAAGTCGCTCTCTCCATGCCGGCAAAGGTAGATTGTGCGGGGCTGGACATGGATGTTCATAAGGTAGTAGACGATTTTACTCTGGATGTAGTCCTGGACTCGGTTGACCAGAAATCTCTGGCCTACATTTATCACCTTGATGAAAGACAGATCCCTGGGATAGGGCAGAAAGAAGGAATTCCCCGGTAAGAAAATCTGAGACGAGGAGTGAGGTGGGCAGGGAGCAAGGCTGTCGGCCCCGGCCGACAACCCCAGCACTTAGGAGCTAAGGCAGGAGGGGCTTGAGTTTGACCCTGACTCAAGACAAATGAACCAACAAAATGGATGGGGAGAAGGATTTGTACACTGCCTGGGCCCCATCAGCTAGCTCTTCCTTCTCCCCCCATCATTGCCACATTACAGAACAACGTTAACAGATTACATCTTCAAATGAAGACGGCATACAATTGAATGAACTTCCAACAAGTATGTACTACCTTCTCGGTGTCCATCCTGCGCCATGCCGTATGTGCAAGCGTGGGAAACACAATTCACACTTCCCAGAGCTAGACTAAGTGACTTGAAGATTTTGCTAAATTCAAAATTTGGTGAGACACGTGCAGGCCCCCCATGATGTGGTCAAAATCTAGACAGGGCATGACAACTCCAGGGGGTGGGGGTGGGGGCAGGGGGACAAGGAAGGAAAAAACCAGAGTGCCTGCTACACCCTGCACCACCTAATCAACCTGTCTCAAAGACACTGCCACTAACTATTTGCTTTGTAGCCATAGGATTTTTCTTAAAATTAGAGTAATAAGAGCTTATTCAAAATAATGATCGCAAGAAAATGATACAATAAGGTAAGTCACCCATTGACCTACCACCAGAGATAAAATCTATAAACATACATGCTTATAAATATAAATATCTCTGTAGAATGCTTTTCTACACAGGAATTAGAGAGATTGAAGGTATCTTCTTATGTCATATCTGGGGCAGTGTCTTTCAGCCACTTCTTATGGAAATGCTTCTAAATACTGGTATTCTGGGAAATCCATTTGAAGAAAATGAAAGCTCAAAACATTAATGAGATAACTCCAGTGACTTAATCCTGGGCTGCGCACAGTACTGTGACGGCTGGTTTTGACAGTCAGCATAACTGGATTAAGAACAGCCTAGGGCACTAGAGACAGACACACGCTGGGTCTGTCTGTGAGGGTGTCTCCACAGAAGACTAAAGAAGGGCGGAACCTCCCCCGACTACAGACAGCAGCATCCCGTGGTCTAGAGGGTCCTGGGCCGAATGAAAAAGGAAAGGGAGCGAGGCATGGGGGTTCACACCTGTGACCTCAGCACCAGGACTGCCCTGAGCTCAAGGCTCTCCAGAATACACAGTGAGATCTTGACTCAAAACCTGGGCGGAGAGGGGAGAGAAAGCCAGGGGAGCACAACCGTTCTGCTTCCTGAGCCTGTGAGATGCGAGCGAGCAGCAGCCTTCCACCCCCATTTGGGGGGGGGGGTCCTGCTCCCACGCTGTCCCCCCACAGTGCTGCTGTACCTGCTGAACACTAAGCCAAAACAAACGTCCCTCCCGAGTTCCCTAGGCAAGTGTTCTGTCACAGCATTGAGAAATGAGTGCATGTAACGCTGCTTCTAGCACTACAGAGGGGGAAGCACAAGGTCAGGAGTTCAAGGTCATCCTGTTACATAGTAAGTTAAAGGCCGGCATGGACTCCTTGAGACTGTCTCAAAAACTCAAAACGAAACACACTATTTCATAAGGCAATGTTCCCACAGGTTTCCATACATACACTGCCTTTCTGCAACATGGACTTAACATGTCACTATACCGGACACCAGGCCAGTCAGTCTGTATTCTATGCCTCACTGCCAGGAGACATTACCACAGTCAGGATGGCTAACACTGATCAGGCATTCCTCCTTCTGTCAGGCAGCATCCCTGAGTTCATGTGATAGATATGTAACAAGCATGTATACTAAAATACAGATTATATATGGTAAACTTCAACACTGATGACATACCTCTAAGAGATATCCTACAGCATTCTAGTCCAGATTTGCTGAATCTGGAGCACTGCTTTGTAACTAGAGACGATTTGGGTCCCTAGGAGACATTTGGTAATAGCTAAAAACACTTCCGCTGTCACAGCTTGGAGGTGTTTCTGGTACCTAGTGGACAGAGGTCAAGGAGACTGCTACACATATTAGAGTACACAGAGTAGCCCCTATAACAAAGAATTCCACAGTTCAAAATGTCACTAATGATTAGATGGAAAACCTTGCTCTAGAGCAGTGGTTCTCAACCTTCCTAATGCTGAGACTCTTTAATACAGTTCTTTATGTTGTGACCCAAACATAAAATTTTCATTGCTACTTCATAACTGTAATTTTGCTAGTTATGAATCATAATATAAAATCTGGCATGCAGGATATCTGATATGCAACCCCTAAAAAAGGGTCATTCTATCCTTAAAGGGGTTTCCAACCCACAGGTTGAGAACCACGGCTCTAGAGATTAGAAAAGAAAAACTCATGATAGGAAAATATGGTTAAGTATGGTTAGGTAAAACGCACAACCCACATAAATATCTGTGCTGGACAGTTTAATGTCAACTTAACATAAGCTAAAGTCATCTGAGAGCAGGGAACCTCAATTAAGAAAATGCCTCCATAAGATGTGGCTGTAGGGCATTTTCTTAATTAGTGATTGATGGGGAAGGGTCCGGCACATTGTAGTTGGCACCATCCTTGGGGTGGTGGTACTAGATTCTATAAGAAAGCAGGCTGAGCAAGCCTTGAGGAGCAAGCCTGTAAGCAATACTCCTCCATAGTTTCTGCATCAGTCAGCTCCTGCCTCCAGGTTCCTGTCCTGCTTGAGTTCCTGTCCTGACTTCCCTCAGTAATGGACTACAATGTGGAAGTCCAGGCCAAATCAACCCTCTCCTCCCCAGCTTGCTTTTGGTCATGGTGTTCATCACAGCAATGGTAACCTAACTAAGACAACAGCACAACGAAAACCTCAATCTGTGAAATGACGTGAACAGCATAGGTTTAGATTACCAGGAAGAATCCGAGACCAACAGGGAG
>CABHPH010126341.1:0-35279 GCA_902168325.1 Peromyscus nudipes | reverse complement strand
ATTTGATCCAGCTACACCTCTTCTGGGAATCTAAATCAGGCATCCCCGAGACGCTTTCCCAGCCATGTTTACTGAAACCCTATTCACAATATTTGGGTTATAGAATCAGTCTCGATACCCACCGCCAGATAAATGGACACTAAAAAGAAATGAGGTATGTACACATAATGGAGCATACGTTATTTTTTTAAAAAATGATGATTGTGTCATTTTCAGGAAAAACGGATGAAACTTGAGATTCATTTTCTTAAGCAGTATAAAAGCCAGACACAGAAAGTCAAAGATGGCATATGTATGGAATTGAGATTTATGTATGTGTATTCATGTATAAGGCCGGGAAATAGAGGGTGGGCTATTTGTTAAGGAGGAAGGGGACAAGTGGAAGGAGAAGAGGAGAGACAGAAGGGCACGGTGATGGGAAAGTAACTATGGGCAAAGCGTGTGATATGCATGGATGACTGCGTCATCAGGAAACCTATTATTTTGTGTAATAGTTTAAAAAAAAAAACTTGTCCATTGTGCCTAAAACTCTTTGAACCAAACCACGGAAAGGAAAATCGTCCCCTGGACTCCTGAGATCAAGGTCTCTGGCCCCAGAACCCAGCAATAGCATGAAGGAAAGCAAGGACACTACCTCATGGCCACATTGCTCCCATCGATCACTATGGGCCGCAGGTAACTGGCTGGATCTTCTCCAGCCTCTTCCAGGCCTGGTCCCAGGCCCTGCTGGGCAGAGTCCCGGACTCCGCAGCATCCCCGGGGCGTCAGCACTACCCCAGTGCTGCTGGCCGGATCGTCCTGGACCCTTGGGCGGCTACCAGTCTGGATCAGTTCCTGTAGCACGTCGTTGACCAATGCGCTGTCGCCCAGTTTGCCCAGCACCCTGACCACGTCGTCCTGGCTGTAGCCCAGTTTCTGGAAAAACTCCATCTTGCTCCGACGCTCCATAGCGTGCCAACTGTTGCCTGGCACAGCTCCTACCCTGGGCTTCCTCCTGGCCGAGCTGCACAGGCATGAGCTTTAAAGAAAAAAAAAGCAGTAGTCAGGTGTTTGCTGAGCAGCCTGGCAGCGGGGCCACTGGGTGAGGAGGGCACACTGCGTGCGCTCCTCCCTCCTGGCGTTATCTATCAGGAAATCACGCCTAGCCTGGTCCCCTTGGGGATTTTCAGTTGCTTGGTGTGGCCGGCAAGCCACAGATGCAATCACGCCTCTTTTACTGATGTGTCCTCCGAGGCCTTTGCTCCTGTGTACCCGTGCAGGGAACACTAGCCAGGGCCCAGGGTGGCAGGGGTGGAGTAGGGCACCAAGCCAAGGAAGCTTTTTGGGAGACTCTGTTAGGAGCGAGCCAGCGTCCACTCAAATTTCTGCACGGAACAGGTTAGCACCAGTACCTCAGGGTGTCGCCGTGTTTAGAGACAGGGCCTTTCAAATCAGGTCCTTGGGGGCACACCTTCACCCTGCAACAGCTGCTCTACAAGGAGAGGTGAGGCGCTTTAGACCAGACACACACAAATGACCTTAAGAGGGTGAAGGGACTGCCTAGGGAGTGAGGCCTGGGAAGGAACTAACGTCGTCGTCATTGACACTTGGATCCCGACCCTGCAGCCTCAGAATCCAGTGACTTTCAATTGTGTCAGCCTTCATCTGCCAAGACTGTTGCTGCTGCAGTCTCGGCAGGCAGCGCAGGCTGCCGGCTCACCCAGGGGAGAACACTCACAGAAGAGGGCCCCTCCCGGAAAGGCAAGGCTATCCAGGAACTCAGTTCTGCACTCTGGCTCAATTTCCATTCAGATCACACTGAACCTTGCAAGGAAAAGGTCCTGACTCAAATTAGGCTCTTCCTGTGGGGTCACCCAGCATGGCCTCCCTGTGTGTGTGTGGGGGGGGGGGGGGGGGGGGTCCAGGAAGGGACCATGCCTGGCAGTTGTTTTCAAAAGGGAAAAATGGGAATATTCAGGACACCCTGGGTCTCTGTACTACT
The DNA here is from genome assembly GCA_902168325.1 of Peromyscus nudipes. Classification (NCBI taxonomy): domain Eukaryota; kingdom Metazoa; phylum Chordata; class Mammalia; order Rodentia; family Cricetidae; genus Peromyscus; species Peromyscus nudipes. The sequence continues at coordinate 33,298 of CABHPH010126341.1, read as the reverse complement.
CACAAAAAAACTTGACTTTGAAAATGTCTTAAAATGTAGAAATAAACTTGAAGCCATAATTACCATGAAAGATTCAAACAACGCAGAAGTAGAGGGAAGATATAACACACGGCCCACACCCCCAGTGCCTCTTGTGCTGACCCTGTGTCTGCGTCTCTCCAGGGCTGTCTCTGTACACCTACTTGCACATTAAAGGAGGATTGTTTCTGGTTTGTTTTTGCATACATGATGCCATGCTGTACGTATTGCTGGTCATCAGCTTGCTTTTCTCCTTTAAAACACATCTCGGGCATCTTTTCCGGCCAGTTTCCAGGATCTGCCCACTGTTTGTCCAGCATCAAATTGGATGGTGAATGAATGAATGAATGAATGAATGGTATTCTTTAGGCTTAACCATATGCCAAATGGTAGAAATTTAGTAGTCTTCTATTTTTCTCTGTTAGAGATCCTGCTCACTGGAGATTTTTGCACATCTTCCTTTCACCCCACCCCCCCTTCCCAATCACAAGGATTCTTCACCCTTTGATACCATTCCCCCATATGAATTCCTTACAGCATGTGTGTTTCTGGGCTAGCCTCCCACCCTGACTTCACACACTTCCCAAGACCTTTCCATGCAGGGCAGGAAAGCGGACAGAACTAACAAGACCAGAGCCTGTGGGGTGCAGAGCATTTCAAACACAACCTTCTAGACATCGAGGCCTCTGCTGCTTCCCCTTCCCCCCACCCCTCTGCCATGCTCACCTCCCACTCCACCTCTGGCCAAGCTCATCTGGCTTGGACCCAGCCTTGTATTTTTAACACAAATCTGACCATATTTCCTTTGCTTAAAAGAATGCTCTACCACAGCCCTTAGAGACTACCGAAGAGACGTCAAGTTCCTGGGCATGCAGAAAAGCTGTGTCACCCTGCGGCTCTGACCTCAGCCACCCCACCACCTACCAGTGCCTCACCTAGTCCTTAGAGCGAAATGAATCTCTTCCTCATGTCTAAATATTTCAGGATGCTCTCACACACATGCTTTTCTCCTTTGGGTTTGCCAAACTTTAAATTTCAATTCACACGCCACTCAGAGGGATCCTCCTGGAGTCTACAGACCTAAAGAGAGCTCAGTCATGCCACCTACCACAACACACCACCTTTGGGATCATTGCACATGAATTATCATTTATTTTTCTCAAGAAACTCAACTGTTTAACCTGTCTGCCTCGAGGCCACCATCACTTAGTGTGGTACCTGGTAGAGCTGAGGAGTTGGATAGATTTTTTTTTTTTTAAGTGGACGGTCTAACCTGGAGTTTTCCTCTTTTCCCACCTTTTTCCTTGACTTTTAAGTCTTGAAGAGCAGCATCCTCCAGAGGCCCCAAAAGAGACATCCCATCATCCCCTTTGAGTCCGCACTTCCATATCCAGCGAGCCGTTAGTTCTGTTTCCTGGACATTTTGCACACCCACCCTGCCCTCCACACTCACAGTGACATTGTCCCGTCCTCTCACTCACCCCTCCATGGAACAAACTTCCTGACTGCCTTCTTCACACCGGCTCCCCAGAAACAAAACAAACCACAATCTAATCTCGACTTGCTCATAATCTACGCTGGAGAACAGACCAAAAAATGTCAAAAGGAATAAGTCATAAATCCCAAACAAGCACCATTGGTTGCTTGGGGATTTAGCTTTTTTTTGTTTTGTTTTTGTTTTTGTTTTTCAAGACAGGGTTTCTCTGTGTAGCTTTGCGCCTTTCCTGGAGCTCACTTGGTAGCCCAGGCTGGCCTCAAACTCACAGAGATCCACTTGCCTCTGCCTCCCGAGTGCTGGGATTAAAGGCGTGCGCCACCAACGCCCTGCGGGGTTTAGCTTTTTTTTTGTTCTTTTTTATATTGTGTGTGTGTGTGTGTGTGTGTGTGTGTTTTGTGTGCCAGAGTGCTCATGTGGCGGTCAGAGGACCACTTGTAAGATCCTATTCTCTCCTTCCACCAGCGTGGGTCCTGAGGATGGAACAGGATGCAGGCTCCCAGCAAGGGCTCTCACTGGCTCCGCCATCTCACTAGCCTACAACGACTGTTTTGATTAGAAAAAAAAAAAAGTGCTTTGGGAAGCTGGAAAGATGGTTCAATAGTTAAGAGCACTTGCTGTTCCTGTAAAGGACCTGAGTCAAGTTCCCAGCAGCCACAGGGAGGCTCACAACCATCTGTAACTCCAGTTCCAGGCAATCCGATGCCTTCTTCTGGCCTCTGAGGGCACCAGGCACACCACACTCAGTGCACATACATACATGCAGGCCAAACACTCCTACACATAAAATAAGTAAATCCAAAAAACATTTTAAAGAAAGAAAAAGAAAAACATGCTTTCAAGGTACATGTGAGGAATGACTTATCTCCTTTTGAAAGGTATGGAGAGGTAGTCAGGCTCATCAGGTAAAGGCACCCGCCACCAAATCTAACGAGCTGAGTTTGAGCCCCTGAGAGAATCAACTTAGGGGACTTGTCCACACACAGTAAATAAGTAAACGTAAAACTGATGTAAGGAAAGACCAGTGAAGTCCTCAAAGGACTCTGAGGCCTTCTGAGAGGACACCAGGGTCACAGCCTGCAGTTTACCCCATCCCACCCAACAACACTAATGCCCAGCCACCACTTAAAGACTCCTTAGCTGAGGAGTTTGATAGATTTTTTTTAAATGGACAGTCTAAGGTCTAAGCTGGAGTTTTCCTCTTTTCTCCAAACTCCCCATCCCTCCATCTTACACAGAGGAAGGGTCAAAACTCATCCACATGAGCACCAGGGCCTCTCGGTCAGCCCTGTTCTACCTCCCATCTCTTAACTACAAGTCCCTGGTCCAGCCTCACCTTCTCTCTGTGTCCACTGCGCAGTTCTCTCTCAGGACCTTTGTCCTCTAGGGCTAGGGTCCACCTTTGGACCAAACTTCACATAGAAAGAGGACACCCACCAGCCTGACGTGTCACCTCACACTGGGGGTGGGGGTGTCACTCACTGACCCACAAGGCTCCTCCCCTACCTGAGACATCTGTTCCCTCCACAGGCTAAGCCTATTATACTTTCTGGAAGCTTCCTAATTGTGATGCTCCATCAGCACCCTACCCCTCACTGCTCATGCAAAGCACCTCTGCACTTATTTGAGGGGGGAGGGGGCTAAGAAGAGAAAGATACCGGCAGGAATAAAAACATACGTGTTCCCACTATGGCTTTTCATGGTTCCCATATCATTTTTAATGAACTCCCCATTCAACTTCCTGTTTCTCTTGGTGGGAAAACAGTTTAGAGGTGCACATTCTCCATTCAGGGTGGAAGAAAACTGAGGCTGCCTAGCTAGTAAACGGCAGAGAGGGATTGACAGTACGTGCCAGAAATAACTTGCTATTTTTGAGTCATGTGTGCTCAGCCCCGGGGGGGGGGGGGGGGGCCCGCATCTTACCATTACAGAAATGGAACGGTTAAAATTGCAGCCGAGTGGCTTCCCTTCCGCCTCAAAGGAACAGCTCTGTGAAGAGTCCCGAATTTCTTTTACAACTGCTGCTGCCGGGTGAGACAAAAGCAAGAGCGTCTGGACCGAGAAGACTTGGGCGCCTGAAGGGGTGAGTAGGCAGCTGGCCATGGGAGGGCCTTCCCTCAGGCTGCTCCTCTCCACGGAGTCAGCATGTCATGGCCCAGAGAGCCTTTTCTGAGAAGACTCTCAGAAGGTATGTGTGCCACCAGACAGCTGTTTTTATACAAAACGAACAGAGAATTCACCTGCTTCAGAAAATAATTTCCCCTCGGGACCTTAACGGCAACTTTAGTTCCTTTTAAAACAAATGTCTTCTAAATAAGGGAGGAACCAGGGGTAGGGCCCTGCTCTCAGGAGGCACCCCTCCACTCCGATGGGACGATCTTCGTGCTGTTAACACCCAGCTGCTTAAGTGTGACCTTCCTATTTTTAAAACCTGAGAGTCTGAACGACCTCATCTCAGTTTTTCTTCCTCAACCTTGACTGGAAGTCACAGACAGCCCAGAAGATTAGTAACCAAATCTTCCAGATTTCATCATGAGACCTTGCGATGGTCAGCATCCCTCTCTCCCTCAGGACTGAGGGCGGAGGCAACTACCCTGTGGGAAGACCCCTTCTACAAGCAGCAAACCCAGGTTGAAGACCGTCAAGTCGAAGGCCTGTAGCCTCTGCTTGGAAGAGCATCTGGGGAGTGGAGGAGAGGAAGAGAAGAGAAGGTGAAGGGTAAAGACACCAGAGAAAACAGCAGCCTCCGTGTGCACAGAACTGTCTAATTATGAAGTGCTGCCCCCGACACTGTCTGCGAGATCCCCAACCTCCTTTTGAAGTGGGAAATGCTGGCCCATTCCTCATGTGGCAGTTTCTGTGTGGAAACTGAGGGGAAAAGCCTTTGGCGACTTGTCCAGGGTCCCAGAGCAACTCAATGGGAGACCAGCCTGCCAAGGGAGGTGCTATTTGTCTCCCAGGCCACAGAGCACCCTCCAGTGGCCACCTGCAGTGCACACCCACAGCATGGAGCCCCCAAATTACTCCTTCAGCCCCCTGTCCTGACCCCCAAGGCCACATGAATAGAATTTAAACCACAGTAGTGAAGAGACTGTCAGCCTGGCCCCAGCTCTCAACAACTTCATGAAAAACTGTGGTGGGTCAGCATTGGATCTCCAGCCCCTCGGTAGAACTAGCTGTCCGTCAAATTCTTTTTGTTTTGTGTGGTTTTTGTCAGTTAGAGTTTGAGGAAGTCACAGAGAACCTAAGATTTCGTCCCACAGGACTGATTTCTTTTTCCTTTTCTCTTCTCTAACCTACGCACCTCTGACTTTTTAAAGCGAATTTGTAATTTAAAACATTTACAGCTTAGTGGTGGCTGCTTGCCTGGCATGCACAGGGCCCTGTTTTAACCACTTCTAGGTTCACGGTCCTGTACTGGTGAGTCGTTCACACGTTGGAGAACTGTTCACACCACCCATCTCTAGAACTCTTCATCCTGAGAAATCCATTCTCGCTGTACCAGTTAGCAGCCACGGTTCCACTGCCTCTAGGAACGTGGCCCACTCGGGATGCCTTACGTGAGTGGAGTCACACACCATGTGTGCTCTGACACCGTTTGTTTCCCTCAGCTTAATTTCCTCAAGGTCCATTCATGCTGTGGTGCGTACCAGAATTTCCTTTCTTTTTGAGGCAGAATAATAATCCACCCGAGGCATAGTCCACGTGTATTTGTCCACTGCTCCAGCTATGGGGTCCTTGGGCTGCTTCTGTCTCTCAGCTACTGTCACTCAAACTTCTGTGAGCTTCTATACGCTGGCCTGGACTTGTGTTTCCTCCTCAAACTTACCCCCTCTCTTCTCTGCTGCTAGAGGGAACTTACAGATACATCTGAAGCATTCACAGGCACCATCCATAGCCCTATCCATATGCCAGGATCAGGCACTCCATTGTAGCATCATCTGACCTGGGAGAAAAGTCCCTAACCCTGGGTGACAAAGCTCCGGCTTCCACTGCTGCAGAGACTCAGCCAAACCAGATTAAGAGCCGTCGATCTCCTCAGCACCCCAGAGACTGCTGCAGAAGCTCCCGGGGTCGGCCCGGAAACCAGACACCAAGAACCAATGTCTAGACTGGTAGACACTTCTGTGAGCCTGGACATGGGGCAAAGCCACCCCACTCTTGACATCACAGCATTCAGCTTGCTACAAAGCTCACAGATGGACGTTTTACACACACACACACACACACACACACACACACACACACACACACACAGAGGAACCCTTGCTAAAAGTGAGCAGACATTGTGTCTAAAGGCTGTTAAGGATGCTTACCTCATTTCCGTAATTCGAACAACTAAAAGGATCTCAGGTGTGAGAAGCCAGAATGTTCCAGGTAGTCCTCACTCACACACCACTCTCTAACATGCCCTTCTCCCATGCCCTTGACTGAAGTCTGTACTGTGCCTGCCACGTTAACTGATGGCAGGGCACGCGCACTCACCGGCAGGGTGTGTCCCTCCGGTTGGTTCTCACAGCAGACACTGCCCAGCTACCTTGAGCCTTCACATTGAAGGGTGTGCTCAGTCCCTCAGGAGTTCCTGGAGTCGGAGGGGGACAGAAAACCCAGGCCACACCCCTGCTCGAAGCTGATCCATGTCTACGCTCCACTTCCTGCACAAGTCACGTTCAGCTGCGAAAGGTACTTACACTTCATGTTAAAAATAAAAGAAAGAAAGCAGCCCGAGGCAGTAGGAAGTCAGCGCACCTCTGCCTGAGTCAACCAATCAAAGTACAGCTGTCACGCCTCCTCCCCGGAGAGCTGGGAGTCCCGGGAGAAAAAGAAGAATCTGAGGGTGTGCTAAGTTCCCACTCCTGGTGCCTGGGAAGCCCATCTGCTTGAAGATGCTCCTAGGGGGAAGCGGGTGCTCAGTTAAAGGAGACCACAACCTGCAAGAGGGAAGTGTTACCACACGGGAGAGAACAGAGATCGTTACAAGTTGCCCATGGAACTTGGGCTTGGAGAAGAATTCTGCCCTTGATTCCCAAAGCCAGAAGTCTCAACAAGTAGTGAATTCCTTTGGGGTAGGGGGAGCAGGGGGGCGTGGCTCTCTTCACCGCTGTCCTGCATGGAATGGATGACTGCTTCCCTAACTGAGGAGACGTCTGAGCCCAGGCCTCTACAGCACAGCATTCCGCTCTTCTACAGTGAGCAGACGCCCCATTTTGTTTCCTGAATTTGGGGTGTTTCAGAGCAATGCAAGCAAACTGTACAGCAGCCCACCAGACAACATCCCTAACAGTGGTGTTCAAGGACATAGCCAGGGAGACAAGCTGAGTTTAGAACACAAGGGCTGGTACTGGGGAGGTAAGGCAGCCTGTCTTTCACCCGAGGGATGGAGATTAGAACTCAGGTCCTCGGGTTTGCACAGCAAACACCCTCACCCACGAGTCATCGCTCCAGCCCTTTATTTATGTTTTTTGAAATGTAGCCTTTGCATGTCTCCGAGGTTGGCCTTGAACACGCTATGGCCAGGCTGGCCTTGAACTCAGTCCTTCTCCCTTGGCCTCCCCAGTGCTGAGATTAAAGGTGTGAACTACCTTGCCCAGCCTCGAAAGCTATTTACTCTCTTCGATACAAGACAACAGGTCATTGACGCTCTGGGGAGATTATCAAGATGGGCCCAGGATGTGGGATATAAAATCTTGGTTTGTGAGCCATTGAGATGGCTTAGCAGGTAAAGGCACCTGAGGCCGGGACTGATAACCTGAGTTTGACTCCTTGGACTCACATGTGGAAGGAGAGAACCCACTCCTGTAAGCCGTCCTCTGACCCCCACACTTGTGTCCTGACACATGTGTACCCACATACACCCATATACACATACATATGCACACACACATGCGCATACACACAAATAAATAAACAAATGTAATAGACGTTTTGGAAAGAATTCTGATTTGTGTCCATCCCTGAGTCAATAGCATTTCTGCAGAGGATGGGGCCAAGTGAGAAGCATCAAATTATTTCTCCAAAAAAAAGATGGTTGTGGGTGACAAGATCGCTCAATAGGTAAAGCTGCTCACTGCCAAGCTGATGGCTTAAGTTCTATCCACAGGACCAACCAAACAGAAGGAGAGAATCGACTCCTTCGAGCTGTCCTCTGACCCCCACACTTGTGTCCTGTCACATGTGTACCCACATACACACATATACACATACATATACACACACACACAAACATATGCATGCACGTACACACACTACATTTTAAATTTTTTTGAGTGGACAGTGCCTAGGAAGGACACCTAAGGTTATCTGACCTCCTCCACACATGGATGTGCACACTCTCACACAGATGCACACACACACACACACACACACACACACAAAAATGATGGCACCTGTTCAGTGGTCAGACTAGAATGTGATTGGTGGAGACTTCAGTGTCTTAATTCCTGGAGTCATCATAGAAAACTCGATTCTCAGTTGTCTTTGTTAAGGAGCCACCATCCTACAGTCCCTTTACAACTGGTCCCTTTCCGGCATCTGATCTAGAGAAAGCTCAGCTGCATTTGCCCACAGTGGCACATTTCAGCTGCCATGACTGTAGGGCTAAGAAAGAAGTCGGTCTTGCTTAGGCGACTTGTTACCCACTGGAAGGAGAAACAGTTACAGTGTCACCCACTCCAAACTGAGTTCTGCCTAGAAGAGGAAGGGGCAGGGCAGCAGCTTGCATGGGAAGAGGCCCCAGACTCCTTCTGCAGCCCCATAAGAACCAATCAAACAAGAAAAAAGAGAGAGGACCCCAGTCTCAAGGTGGCCTCGAAGACAACACCCCACAAATGCTGTTGAGTCCTGAGCACAGCAGGGTGGCAAGGCCTCCTTCCTTTTCCTCTTCTGCCTGGTCTACCCCAAGGCTACTTCTGCCTTTTTGAAGTCTTTTTGGTAACACTGGGGTCTGTGCCATCAGGAAGTGGCCCAGAGGGCGTAGGCGTGTGGGGATAGATCCTCACCACAGAGGGAGGACAACATGCAGGTAGGTATCACGCACACGGAGCCCTCGAAGCACAGGACGCTCGAGGACCAGAAAGGCTGCTTCCCTCCATCTACAGCACCAGTGGACACCAGTCTTTGGTGATGTTTCCTGAGTGAGCTAAAAGTGTATAGCACAGTGGGGACAAAGTCATGCACAGGCTTGGCCAGAAAGTTCCTCTCCGCCTTCCATTCACGTGTTCACCAGAGGCAGGTGGGAGTCCCCAGTCTCCAGATCCTGCCAACATGGGGGTTTCCGAGTCATTCTGCTTTTTGCCAAACCCATATGTGAGGAAGGGTTTGCCAAGGCCATTTCAGCTTTTTTTCCCCTGGCTGCTAGGATTGCCCACACCGTGGCCCATTTTCCTATGGTGTCCCTTTTCTTTTTGATTTGTATTATCTTTCATGTTTGAGGCTTTGTGTGTTTTGTGTATGTCATAAGTATTTTCAATTTTATGTGTAACTTTTAACTTTGTTTATAATGTTTTGAGGTCTACAGACACTTACTTTTCAGTAATGTATTGGTTTTTCCTTCATAATCTATGCTGTTTGAATCTTGTTTAAAAAAAACAAAAAAACCTCTTTATCCTGAGATTGAAAAGATATTTTCTCTCAAACTGTAATGGTTTTTTTCTTTTAAGATTTATTTTTTTATTATGTATACAGTGTTCTGCTTGCATGTATGTCTCCACGCCAGAAGAGGGCACTAGATCTCATTATAAATGGTTGTGAGCCACCATGGGGTTGCTGGGAATTGAACTCAGGACCTCTGAAAGAGTAGCCAGTGCACTTAACCTCTGAGCCATCTCTCCAGCCCCCTGTAATAGTTTTTACCATTACATTTTTTTGGGGTGTGTGTGTGTGTGTGTGTGTGTGTATGCATGCCATGCCATGTGAGTGGAGATCAGAGGATAACTTTTGGCCATCAGTTCTTTCCTTCCACCTTGCTGAGGATCTTTATTGTTGTTTCTGCTGTTACTACATACACCAGGCTAGCTGGTCAGCAATTCCAGGCTATTCTCCTGTCTCTGCCTCTCATCTCCACTGTAGGAGTGCTGGGATTACAGATGTGAGCCACCACATTTTTATGAGGGCTCCAGGGGACAAACTCAGGTTGTCAGACTTGCATGGAAGGCACTTTCCCAGCAGCCATCTCAGCAGCCCTCTTTTGTTTTTGGAGATCTGTGTATCCCAGTCTGGTCCCCTCCTGCCTCAGCATCCTAGACCAGTAGACTGTGTCTGACACCACACCTGGCTCAAATATAATTTTTAATGGAGATTGGATTACTCCATCCAACTGTGGCAAAGCCCAACACCTAGAAAACACTGACAAGTTGCAGAGACATAAGAACAGGATGTTACAGAACACACCTTTAATCCCAGCACTCAGGAGGCAGAGGCAGGAAAGAGACTATGAGGCAGAGGCTGGTAGGTCTACATGTCGAGTTCCAGGCCAGCTAGTGCTACATAGTAAGACCAGGTTTCTAAAACAAAACGACTTTGCGGAGACTAGCAAAACTACTCTCCCAGTCAACAGTAGGAATGTGTGTGCTCATCACACACAGGTTGAGGCATAGGAGAGATGGCTGAGCTGTTTAGAGTAGCTGTTGCTTTTGCAGATGACCTGGGTTCAATTCCTACTACCTGTATGGCAGCTCACAATCTGGTACTCTTCTCTGACCCCCATGAGCACCAGACATGCATGTAGTGAACACACACACATACACACCTACCTACCTACCTACCTATATTCAGACACATACAATAAAAAATTAATTCAATTATTAATTACTATGTACTGTCACATACAGGCTATTTGGTTAAGGTTTAGAAAAAAAAAATTTTTTCTCTCTTCCCCACCCTTGAAGACAGAGTTTCTCTGTGTAGCCCTGGCTGTCCTGGAACTCACTATGTAGACCAGGTTAGCCTCAAACTCAGAGATCCTCCTGCCTCTGCCTCCCAAGGGGAGAAAATCATTTCTAGGCCATCATGAAGCCACAACTTGAGAAAACTGATGGCCTCTTCCAGCGAGGGACTGTTGGACAGACCCTAATGTGGGAAGGTCTGGCCTTCCAAAGATCAGCCAGCCTTTCTCAGGATTACAGGCCTCATGAGTAACATGGGACAGAAGGAATGATCCTCCAGGGCCCTCTCTACTTTCCTCTTTTCTTTGTAAGATCTCAGCTACTGAATCCACGGTCCTAGTGTACAGTGTCTGATGCACCCAGAGCTCACCCAGTGCCTTGTTTGGTCTTGTAGGCATTCTCCTCATGAGATTGTGACTACGTAACCCAAATAAGTTAGCATTTGGGAACCATACCTACAGCAGGAGTAATGCATAGCTTTAACATACCACTGTTGACTCTGGAAGTCCTGCCTTTCCCAGAAGCCATAGTTCTCAAAGTCCCCCAAGGGAAATGTGAGGTGACCCATGCTAGTACTCCATATATTCCTAAGAAAAGATGCTATGAACAAACAGATACAAAGACTGTGGGTCACTCATAGAGGAACAGAGATGAGCACAGAGAATTATGAGGGATGTTGCACATGCAACATGAAGCCTTAACAACCTGGACCAACAACATCGACTAGTAAGTGACCATATCTGAACACCGGCCACATTGTTTAGAAACATAGGCTCCAAGGCTCATCCTAGCATCCTTTGCTGGTCTGTTGGCCAAAATGCTACAGAAGCTTTTCTTGAACTCCACACCATCTCACCCCACAAGAAGGTCCCAAGTTACCATGCCCCTCTCCCCAATCCCATCCCAAGACACGTTCAAATCCTAACTTCCTATGTCTGTAAACACTATTTGGAAACAGTCTCTGGAAGTCATCCAGTAAAATGCAGTCATGTGGTCTTGAGTGGGCCCTGAATGCAATGGCCAGCATCTTTATAAGAAAAGGGAGAGAGGCTGGGTGGTGGTGGTGGTACATGCCTTTAATCCCAGCACTTGGGAGGCAGAGGCAGCTGGATCTCTGAGTTTGAAGCCAGTCTGGTCTACAGAGTGAGTTCCAGGCCAGCCAGGACTACACAGAGAAACCTTGTCTCGAAAAACAAACAAAAATAAAGAAAAGAAAGGAGAGAGGGAGATTCAGAGATGCAGGGTAAAGGCCATGTGGAGACAGAGGCTGAGCTTAGAGTGATGCAGCCGTTAAGCCAAGAACACACCAGAAGCTAATAAGCAGCAAGGAGCATTAGTACCTTCAAGGGAGCATGGCCCTGACTCTACCTTGAAATTGGGACTTGTAGCCTACAGGACTGAGAGAGAAGAAGTTTCTGTTCTTTTCAGTCATTTAAGGTTCGTAGCCATGTGCTATGGTAGGTCTAGAAAGTGCACACATCTTTCAGTTCCCCCAAGGAGCATTCCATGGCATTTACTCACCTCAGAGCAGCTCCCACTACAGATGGGAAGGCCTGAGCAGGCCTGTGGCGTGGCTCCGGTGCCTGAAGCTTCAGCGGCTACTGTGTGTTACAATACCACTTGTGCCCACCCACGTAGAGGCTATGCAGTGGGCATGAGATCTAACATGGGCTCTACAACAAGGCAAGTTTCGTGGTAAAAACCATCACATTATTTCCCATAAGCATGTGAGGGGAAAAGGCTATGAATCTGTGCTTTTGATTTGTGAGTGGTAGATAATTATCAATGTAATAGTGAAACATCCTTTATGAAGTTAAAAATATCTACTGCCATCCGATGAGATTACAGTAACAGCAAGGCTCTCTACCGCATGCCATGTGTGTAGAGATGAGTTGGACAGGGTGACTGCCCCTAAGACAGTATGAGACGAGGTCCACTAAGGGAATGGAGACCACATTAACTAGGGGGCTCCACTGATCCTGCTCCCACCATATCAAAGAAGTTTTACCCAAACCACATCCATCTGTAGCCATTCCTGACACTTGAACCGTTCTCTGCAGTTAACAGTGGTTATGTAGCAGGGACTGTAGATTTGTTATGGTTTTTTATTGGTGGGATGCCCCTTCCATGTTGGAGCACTCCTTCAACGTGGGTCTCAAATGCAGGCCTCCACTTATGCAGTACCTCCTCTGGGAAGGCTACTTGGATTAAATCTGGTTTGGGGTTGCATGTGGCATAGACATGGGGTGAATTACGTTCAAGGCCACGAGGGCTGTGGTACCAACCCGTTGCAGAACCTATATCCAGCTCCTGTTTTCCTCAGCTCTACTGTGCTGCTTTCTTCCTTAGAACATTCTCATGTTTTCTACTGCCTGCAAATCAAATTCAGGCTTCCTGGCTCTTGGCTCTTCTCTTTACAATCCTCTGTTTGGTCAGACCATCATCTTGTGCTTCCTTAGCTTTCTGCTCCTCCGATCAGCACAGGCCTTTGCTTCTGACTCAAGCTTCCCGACTGGAAACCCAAGCCTGTCCACCACACCACGCACCAAGGAAACAGTCCAGTGTTTTCAGGAACTGGGGGTCACTGTGGTTGTGTTGTGGAGTTCCAGCAGCCGAGCAGCATGCTCCAACTTCTCTTTTTGTACAAACTCTTGCTAGTATGTTACCTCATGTGAAATCCTTTGTGTCAGCTTCCCAGTAATCCAGACAAAGTAAATACCAGCAATGCAGGGTGAAAAAAAAATCATTACATTTATTTAATGTGTGTGTGTGTGTGTGTGTGTGTGTGTGTGTGTGGTTGCTCATGTGTCAGTGTGCTTACGGAAAGCAGAGGACAACATGTGAGGCCCAGGGCTCAAATTTAGGCTCGGTGGCAAGTGCCTTTACCCGATGAGCCACTTGACAGCCCTAGCAATATAATTTTTAAATTGCACAGTGAAAACACTGAACAGCTCACCCAGCTGCCTTCTCAGTGAACAAGGAATAGACAAGGAGGCAAAACATAAAATTGCTAACTCTTGGCAGTGCTCAGTCCTGGGTGGGTAAAACAGGTAGCAATAAAGATCGACCCATCAGCAAGAATAACTGATGTTATTTGCTTTGAAAAGGAGACAGTTTTAAAAATGAAGGGGATCTCCACATGCTCATCTAACAGGAAACACAAGCTTCTCTCAAGTTTCCCATCAAAGCATGGTCTCCTAGCAACAGCCACTGAAAGGTAAAGCTTTCAAGATTTCGATTTTACTATCTGTTATGTATTCTTTGTGACTCAGTCTTCAAGGGTATGAAATGTCAAACTTGAGATTAAATTTCCACTAACCGAAATGTAATTTATTAAAGGAATTTGTCCAATCGCTGAAACAACAAGAAGGTTCTCACTCAGTCTACTAAAGAACTATTAAAGTTCTGGCCAAAATCTTTGAAAATTCAACTGGTAAAAGATTAAAAGTTGAAAGTGAAGTTATATTAATAAGCAATTTGGGGTTTAAAGTAACTATTTTAATACAAAATCTACTTGCTGGTCAATTTTTTTTTTCTTGCAAACGTCAATGGAAATATCACCCAAGACTGGTTCACCTACTGTGGTGAGAGGCAGAAGGTTCTCAGCAGGCACAAGGCCCTCAGTTCAATGCCAGCATGAAAGGAAAACAGTTAAGAGTTCATCTAAAATCTACAGAAGCCAAGTCTGAGACAGGAAATATGGCTACTTCAGCTATATAAGCAGTAGTAACATAAACCCAAGCCTGCCAAGGTACTTCACAATTGCTGATCAGAAGTCACAATTAATTAAAACCACCTAGTGAGGCTGTGTGCAGCGGTGCACACCCTTAATGCTAGCACTCAGAAGGCAGAGACAGGCAGATCTCCATCAATTCAAGGCCAAAGGCCTGGTCTACATAGTGAGTTCCAGGCCAGCCAAGGATACAAAGTGAGACTGTCTCAAACAAACAAACAAACAAAAACCACCTGGTGAAGTAGCTGGGAACTGTGCTCAGTTGGTAGAGGGCTTGCCACACAAAATGGGCATGGTGGTACACATTTATAATCCCAGATCTCTGGAGGTTGGCACAGGAGGATCACAAGTTCAACTATACTCAGCCATGCAGAGTTCAAAACTAGGCTGAGTTACAAATGATTCTTGTCTCCATAAATTAAAAAAAAAAAAAAAAGCTGGAGAGATGGCTCAGCAGTTAAGAGCTGGCTGCTCTTCCAGAGGACCTGGGTTCAATTTCCAGCACCCACATGGCAGCTCACAACTGCCTGTACCTCCTGTTCCAGGGGATCTGACACTCTTACATAGACATACACACAAGCAAAACACCAATGCACATAAAATAAAATTATTTAAAAATAACAATAAAAGTAATCACCTGGTGAAAACCACAGCTTCTCAAAGGAAATCCTTGTATATTATCTTTGGGAATGTGAATTATTATAGCCACTATGGAACACAGCAGAGATATTTGGGAGGAAAATCCTTGAAGATAGCACTGCTATGATCCAGCAATCTAACAGGTTTAAACTGGTATGCTGAAGGGCTGTCTATGCTTCTAGCTTGCTGCCACATTAGTTACAATAGTTCATAGAGTAGATCTATTTAGCTAACACTATAACATACAGAGAAAATATGTCATATATACATAACAGGCCAATACTGTTTATCCTTTAGGAGGGAAACTGTCATTTGCAACAACATGGATGAATTGGGAAGACTGAGTGATATAAGCCAGGCACAGAAAGATAAATTCTATGTGACCTCATTTTTATGGGAGGGGAGTCTATAAAAGTCGAATTCAAGAATGAAACAATTGGCTGGCAAATGTGGTTTGAATAAAAATGGCCCCCATAGGCCCATAAGGAGTAGCACTATCAGGAAGTGTGGCCTTGTTGGAGGAAGTGTGTCACTGGGGGTGGGCTTTGAGGTCTCAGATGCTCAAGCCAGGCCCAGTGTGGCACTCTCTCTTCCTGCTGCCTGCTGATTCAGATGTAGAACTCTTGGTTCCTTCTCCAGCACCATGTCTACCTGCATGCCACCATGCTTCCCACCACGGCAATAATGGACTAAACCTCTGAATTGTAAGCCAGTCCTAATTAAATGCTTTCCTTAATAAGAGTTGCCATGGTCACGGTATTTCTTCACAGCAACAGAACATTGACTCAGATAAGGAATAAAGAAGATTTGGGTCAAAGAGTGTGTGTTTTTTTCTAGATGAAAGGGAGAAATGTCTGAGAAGTACTGCAGAGAGTGCAAGCTACAGCTAATAATAATGGAGATCTCAAAATCCCTGAGAGCAGACTTTGGCCAGAGGAAAGAAAAAAAAAAAGTGAGCTGATAAATGTTTGTAAATGGATTTACTTGTCCCAGAATATGAACATATATAAAAACATATTACACACCCATAAGTATATAAAATTACTGTCAAATGTGTAGGAAAATAAAACAGCTTCTCATAATTTGCAATAAAGGATATTTTTTCCTT
This sequence comes from Peromyscus nudipes, assembly GCA_902168325.1. Lineage (NCBI taxonomy): Eukaryota > Metazoa > Chordata > Mammalia > Rodentia > Cricetidae > Peromyscus > Peromyscus nudipes. Next base: position 17,423 of record CABHPH010126341.1, on the reverse strand, counting down.
GAAATGTTTGTTGCATACATTGTTACCATTTCAATATTCCAGAGCTATTAAATCAACTCTCAGTTGTCAGTAGGTGACTTCACACTCTTCCCAGCTTGTCTTTTGCTCATTTTTCCAGACCACATTTTAAAATCATCTGTGAGCCGGGCAGTGGTGGTGCACGCCTTTAATCCCAGCACTCGGGAGGCAGAGGCAGGCAGATCTCTGTGAGTTCGAGGCCAGCCTGGTCTACAGAGTGAGTTCCAGGACAGGCTCCAAAACTACACAGAGAAACCCTGTCTCAAAAAACAAAAAACAAACAAACAAACAAAAAAAAACAAAAACAAAACAAAACAACAAAGAATCATCTGTGCAAGCAATACTTATAGTTGTCTATACAGGACAGCTCTGTTTATTCATCTCTGTGTTTACGTGCATACACAATTTTGTACATGTATGTAGAGGTGAGAGGTCAAAGTCAGGTGTCTTCCTCAAGCATAGTTCTTGAGACAAGGTTTCTCACTAACCCTAGAGCTTCACCTGCTCCTGCCTCCCAGTGCTGGGATCTAAGCATGCACTGTCAACCTGGTTATGTGGTCCTGAGGATCTGAACTCAGTCTTATGCCTGTGAAGCAAACACTACCAACGTAGCCATCTCCCTGTCAGGATGCTAGCCTCTTATGTAACTAAACCTCTTCTATTGGTGGTCAAGAATATGCACAACACTGAAGCAACAACCGCTCCAAGCTGCATGTGGACTGATACTCTGGTGGCTAGCCCTGCTCCCATACAAATCCACATACCAGGTAAATTAAGCAACTACAATTATAAATGAATTGAAAACTCAAACCATATGGCCAGATAGTGCCAGGCCCAGATGAAGCTGTTCACAGTGCCATTGCTTAGATAGCAAAAACTAACAAACAACTCAAAAGCCCATCAACAGAGCAACAGATCAACTGCATCATATTCATTAAAACTACTTAACAATACAAATGAATCAACTCTTTAAAAAGTCACAGAAATAAACATACATTGTGTCATTTATATAAAATTCAAAACCATATAAGATTAACAGCAGGGCAAACACAACTCAGAATGATAATTCCTGGAGGGAGAAAGGACACACGGAACTTCCATAGCAAGTGAACCTTTATCTCTTACACTCTGGCAGGTGCACAATTGACTATGTTTTATGTCTTATATACAAGTTTATGGACTTCTGTGGTATGAAATGCTTCATTTAAAAAGACTGAAAATATGAAAGATGTTAAATATGAACACTACCATGTATGCATAACAATAAAATTTGTATAAAAAGTATACACAGAAAACGCCCTACTCTCTTCCAGTGCCCCACACCATCAGTGTTAACCTGAAAGGCTAAAACGCTAACATGGAAATGCAGTTAGCTGTGCCAGCAGGAACTCTGAGTGCGTCTGTGAGTGCTCCAAGTCAGGCAGGAGCAGACCTGTTAGCCATCTGCTTCCTCCTCTGCCCTGTTCATCTGTACTTAGACTTTTCTTTGTCTTTGGACTTCTTTGGACTTCTGCTTCGGTCTCTCTTTCTACTCCTTTCCCTTTCATAAGGATCTGTCTGGTACTTGGGTTTGTGGCTGTTACTATAGTGACCGTCCCTTTCTCGAGATCGGCTACGACTGCGGTTCTGACGTCGGTCTCTTTTTTCACTCTTCTGTTTCTCCCAACAGCTTTCTTCATCTTCATAGTGGCCAAAACCCATTTCCCTGTAGATATCCTGTCAAAGGAATGCAGTTTTAAAGTCAGTCGGTAAATAATCATCTGTGAGCATTGTCAATTGATGAAGCCTAGAAAAATCTGCCATTAGCAAGCTGATGAAACAGCTCAGATTAATTTGATTTTTATTTTCTGTGCCCAGGTGTTTCGTCTGTATTATGTCTGTGAGTGTTGGATCTCCTGGAATTGGTGTTACAGTCACAGACAGTTGTGAGCAGCCATATGGTGCTAGAAATTGAGACCCACTTTGCCCACCCAGCAGGCAAGCTGCAGTTAAATACTACTCAATTTCCTGTAACCTAGTAAAACCCAAACTTCAACAGTATAAAACCACCTATGGAATTAAGGTATAAGAGGAAAAAATTAAACAGATGATTCTCTGAACTGAATAGCAACACTGTGAAGAAGCCAGTTAGAGCACCTTAGGAACTGGACTCTGCCAGCAAATAGCAGCACACAGGAACATCTGAGCTACACCCACAACCTAACCTGTGCTGAAGTTCCTGTTAGTAATTATGTCTTCAGACTAAAACAGAAAATATCCATGCTGAGCTTTCTTAAAAAGAAGAAGAAACTAATACAGCTATACTGTCAAATCAAAATATAAAACCCCCAAACTTACTCTAATGTCCTTATGGGGAAAAGGTTAGAAAATGGTAATTCAGAATCTAACACTTTTATAGTACAAACACTATTACTTTACAACTTAAAGGGTGTGTGTGGGTGTCGGAGGACAGCTGCCAGTAGCTGTTCTTTCCTCCACATGGCTGAGACGGAGTCTGCTCTCCTGTCACTTCTGCTAGGCTGGAGTAGCGTGTTCCCACACTGGTCCTTAAGCTTCTGGGAGACCTTCCTGTTTCTACTTTCCATGTCAACACAGGGGTGAGGACATTACAGATATGTGGCCCCACAGCAAGTTTTTTTTCCTTTTTTTTTTTTCTTTTTAAAGGGAGGTTCCAGGGACTGAACTCATGTCCTTAGATTTGCATGGCCAGTGTTTTTTACCTGCTGAGCCATCTCCTCACCCCTTAAAATTCTTTTAAAACTGCTAAGAGCATTTCTTCCTTTTTACTGCATGTCAAAAGAAAAAGACTGCCACTGTAAAGTTTTAAGTCATCAGAAAGTAGGGGATAGGGAGATGGCTCAGGATAAGGTGCCTACATACCATACAAGGGCCTGAGTTCAGATCCACAGCTCCCATATGAAAACTTAGACAAGGTGGCCTGTGCCTGTAACCCCAGCACTGTGGGAGTAGTGACCAACAGATCCCTAGAGCGTCCTGGTCAGTGAGTTTAGCCAATCAGTGGGCTCTGAGCTCAGGTAGAGATGCTGTCTCAAAGAAAATAGTATGGAGGACAACAAACCAAGACACTTAACTAGAACCTCTGGCCTACACACACACACACACACACACACACACACACACACTACACAGATATATACTTGCACACAAATAGATGCACAAAAACATAAATACAAAATTTAAAATGCCCCCCCCCAAAGTAGGATAAAAAGGTTCCTAACACTGGGGAGGAGATAAGCTTAAAGCATATCCACTCTTTGCATTTCTTTAAACTTTAGGCTGAAGATGATACCCCAACATTGTGGAGAAACCTCAGGTGACTGTCCAGGCAGCTGGCTGTTTCTGTCAACTCACATTGCTTGCTCGCACTCCCTATTTTACTAGGCAATATTATTTCCTTCTTGGGTCTCTGAGGGAGTTGAAGATTAGATTAGATAGTTATAGTTGAAGATTAGATAGTTATAGTTTTCCTTGTTAAGAATTTCAGAGAAGAAACTCACTAAAGAGGTGTAAGTGTATAAATTTGAAAGACATTATAAGATAGTTCTCTGTTAGTAATACAAGTTAGTAATACAAATAAAAAGTGAATCAGGTACATTTTGGACTTACCAAAATAGGATAGATAATAGAATATTTTCTCTGAGTTTGTCAAATGCAAATGGATTAGACATTGTTGAGGTATTTGTTGCTTGTATATATTGTATATAGTTATTGTACTTATTGTATATAGTTTTTTTATTAAACTTTTTTCTTTTCTAAAAAGGGGAAATGTAGTGATACTTTATTTGTGCTCAAATGTGATATTTTATTTGTATGTTATTAAATAAAGTTGCCTGAAGATCATCTCAAACACAATGTTTATCTTGGGCCTGGATTCACTGAAGATACATAAGCACAGGTTTGAACACCCGTAGCTAAAAGCAACATGGGCTTTGAAGGCTTTAGTAGAAAACATGTTAAACATCCATAGGAATGTGATATGACAACTATTTTAAAAGACTGGGTTGATCTAGAACTAAATTAACAGAAATTAAGAGAAAGATGGTAGACTATGGAGATGGCTTAGTGGGAATGGCCTGTAAGCCTAGCACTGTGGGATGGCAGAGATAGGAGGATTGCTCAAATTTGTTGGCTACCAGTCCAGCTGCAGGTCTGGAAAGAGGCCCTGACATAAAGGACTGGGTGGAGAGTGATGAAGCCTCCTTTAGCCTCCAGAACATACACCCTGCAGATACACACGTACAGGTACTAACATGCATGTGCATACACACACACACACACACACACACACACACACACACAAATAGTAATTTTCGAGGGAGGGAGGAGATACTCTGGTTAGATCACCTGGATACTGCATTATGGGTCAATTCTATTAGAATAACAACAGAATTAAGAGAAGAAGAGGAATATGTTCCTGGTAAAAAGAGCAGCAGTAGACTAGTTAGGAATGTAAATCTGATCTAAACTATGGCTCCACTGCTTACTATACGTGTCAACTACAGGTCAACAACAAGCGTCTTCCTTTATAACTTCTTCATCGTGAAATGGGGATAAAGAGCTTACCTCACATTTTAAGGACCAAAAAAAAAAAAAAAAAAAAAAAAAAAGATTTCATTGCTTTGATTTTGATTTATTCACGTGAGGAACATTTGAAAGAATGGACAAAGATACAGTTTAGAATCTGTAGCAGGAACCAGGTGGTGGTGGCGCACGCCTTTAATCCCAGCACTGGGGAGGCAGAGGTAGGGGGATCTCTGTGAGGACAGCCTGGTCTACAGAGTGAGCTCCAGGACAGCTCATCTATACAGAGAAACCTGTCTTGAAAAACCAAAAATAAAACCAAATCTGTAGCAGGACATGAATGATGACAATATTTAAAAGAGCTAACAGGCTATAAAAAGGAGAGATTATGTCTCTGTTAGATGACACTGAGGGGTAGAAATGTATGCTATTCAGGAGTATGTATCAAATATATATTTACTAAAATATTTTTTAACTCTAGGAAGATACTGAGGACCTGTATTGAAATCTCCAGCATTCACACAAAAGCCAGGCATGAACAACTCTGTAACTCCAGTGCTGGGGTTGAGGAAACAGAAGGATTTGGGGAGCCCCTCTAGCCAGCCAGTCTAGCCAAATGGGAATACCAACTTCAGTGAGAGACTGTCTCGAAAATAGGGTAGAAAGCTTACACAGGCAAGTGTGCTTAGACATTCACGCTAACATCCTCCTACACACACACACACACACACACACACACACAAAACACTATTAAATGAAGACCAACATAAAATACATCATCACCGCCGGGCGGTGGTGGTGGTGCACGCCTTTAATCCCAGCACTGAGGAGGCAGAGGCAGGCAGATCTCTGTGAGTTCAAGGCCAGCCTGTTCTACAAAGCGAGTTCCAGGACAGGCTCCAAAACTACCCAGAGAAACCCTGCCTCAAAAAAGAAACAAAACAACAACAACAACAACAACAACAAAAACATCACCTACAAGAGAAAGAAAAAAGGGGGTGGGATGGGGTTCAAGTTACACTTTGTATGTGTACTATTCTGTAGGTTTTTCCTTCAAAAAAAGCCAAAACCTCAGAGCCTCACTATATTGCTCAGCCTGGCTTCAAACTCTTGGCCTTCCTGCTCAGACTCCCAAGCATTACAAGTGCAGATGTGTGCCACCACAGTGTTCAGTTAGATTTTAGTTTTGAACCTTATTGTTTTAAGAACTAAAAACCATTTAATCTCAGCACTTGGGAGGCAGAAGCAAAGGCAGGCGAGTTTGAAGCCTGCCTGGTTTACATAGAGTTCTAGGCCAGTTAGGGCTGCACAGTGAGATCCTGTCTCAAAACAAAGCAAGCCACAAAATAAAACTATAAACCAGGAAAATGTTTGTGCAATCCATTAACCTGAAATGGAAACCGAGACAACCTGCCTGTAGTAGGAACAGGCTCATGTCCTAGCCACAGGAGAGCTACCGTCAGTGACTGTAAAGCAGCAGCACCTTCACAGCACCAGTGGAAGCAATGAGACCAGCCAGAACCGAAAATGTTTGCACACTTGCCCCCATGTATTGTAACAGCCTGTCCGTCTGGGAAGTATTATCTCCTTTGTCAGAGAAGGAAACTGTGACTCAAAGTGAACGCGCCAAGGTCACGTCAATGGCAAGCAGTACAGAAATGTCACTCTTAACTCTCCAAACGGCAAAGCCTTCACTCTGCTCACCCTAACCCATCTCCCCATCTGTGTCTCTTGCTTTCCCATCTCTCCATCTGTGTCTCTTGCTTTCCCATCTCTCCATCTGTGTCTCTTGCTTTCCCATCTCTCCATCTGTGTCTCTTGCTTTCCCATCTCTCCATCTGTGTCTCTTGCTTTGCATTTTCACACTCCCGTGTTCCCTGCCTTCTCACCTTAGTCTACTGAAATCGTTCTCATTCATCAGGATCATCTCAAATGACTGACATGAGGTAAAATAAAAGCAGGGGGCTATGATGGAATGGCTTTTTTTTTTTTTTTTAATTTAACAAAGAGCCAAAACAGGCTAGAAATAATTTCTTTTCATTACCATTGTTTTAGGAAATGTGCTGATGTTCAGGACAGTTTTGAGGTGATGTTAATTATGAGTGCTATTTTTATTTTATATCTACAGTATAGATAGGACATAACCTCAGCCATAAAGTGTGATGTCCTATATAGTAAATGGATGCAACCCGAAAGTCATATTCAGCAAATTAAGTCAGTCTCAGAAAGACAAACTGTGTAAGCTTTCTCTCATTTGTGGTTCTACATTTTATACAGTCATGTACATACAGATTAAACATAGGAGTGAAACTGTCTAGGCCCCAGGGGACACGGGGACTAATGGGAAAGGAGTGGAAAGAATATTCACAACAGAAAATATGTACAAGTAAGAAGATTTAAAATAAAATTAAGAGGCTGGAGAGACTGTGCCTCAGATAGGAGTGCTGAGTGTACACGCAAAAGGAACTGTTCAAGTCCCCGGAACCACATAAAGGTCACAAGCCTGTAACCATAGAGCTATGAGGAACAGAGACAGGAGGACTGCTGGGGATTGCTGGCTGCCAGCCTAGCTCCAGGTTCAGTGAGACCCTGTCTCAAGGGAGCAGGATGGAGAGGGCTACAACAGGACACCAAGTACCCTCCTCTGGCTTCCCTGCATCCACAGCCCATGTGCATACACTACACATAAATACACATACACACCATTTTTAACTTAAGTTTTAAAGTGCTGAGGGGCTGACAGATGGCTCAGCATTTAAGAGCATTCACTGCTCTTCAGAGGACCCATGTTCGGTTCCCATCACCCACATAACGTTGGCTCATAACTGCCGGTAACTCCAGCTCCAGGAGATCCAATACTCTCTTCTAACCTCCAATGGCAAGCACTATGTATTTAACAGACATGCATAATTTAAATAATAATAATAAACCTTTTAAAAAGTGTTGACAAATTAAGCTAGTAACTAAGAAACAATTTTTCAACATAGCCACATTTTTTTTTTTATGAAAATAAGTATCCATAGGTAAGGCGATCACTCTTGGTTAAAATGTGGAAATACATAACTGAAATTATTCTGAAAACAATATTGATATCCTGTGGGATACATTCTTTAAAGTTAAAGCCCATTATCCTGTGTGCACATTCTATAGCTCAGAGCAGGGAATTACTGTTCAAAACTATCCCTTACTCCTAAATTATACCACCAATATGCACTGTACAAAAGGACAGGATATTGATTTCTCCATGTGTAAGCCTGAGGTTAGAAATACCTGATTAGGATTTTTGATTGGCATGTATTCTTCATCTTCCTTTTCTTCAGAGCAGTGACGTGTTTTCTTTTTGTGTTTTTTACTTGTGTGTGAGTGGCTTGATTTAGAGTCTTCTGCCTGCTCATCTAGTATAAGATCATATTTTGCACTGAAGCATTAAATTAAGGACAAATAGAATAAATAATGGAAGCAACTTAAGAAATATGGTAAACAGAGGAGGCCATAAAGCCAACTGTAACTTAAAGCAAATAACATCCCAAAGCACAGAATACCTCTTTTTAAAAATACATTTCTAAAACAAGTAACACAGTCTTCATTATAGTCAAGAGAAATGGAAGGGATCCTGGCATCAGCCAGCTAATAACCACCAGGCAAAAATTATAAGTAGGATAGAAATCAAAATATATTTGTCAATAATAAAAACCCTAATTTAGAAACTGAGGGATGTCATCAACTAGAAAAACTAAAGGTATTATGAGCCCCAACGCGAGAGACACTCTTTAGCTAGAAGGCACACTGCATGACTCTTCTCAGGTTAGTTAGGGGAGAACTTAGCAGTAAACAGTCAAGATGCGGAAAGTCTTGTAAGAATTTATAGCAACCAAAACTAAGTTACACGAAAACAGATATACATATTAGAACCTTTTTAATTATCAGAAAATGAGAACAATGTTTAATAATATATAATAAAATACATTTTAGTATCATAGCATGATATAATATAAAAGGAGTTACTAATAATTATTTTTAAAGGCTAGGAAGGCTATATGAAAATTAAAAGTGAAAAAAAGCTTAAGTCAAAATACTGTATGGTTGATCCCAGGCCTTAGGAGACAAAGCTGGCAGATTTCTGTGAGTTTGCGTATGTAGCAAATTCCAGGGCAGCAGAGCTACATAGTGAGACTCTGTCTCTAAACGAACAAGCAAACCAAACCACACAGACAGGAGGAACAGTTCAGTAGTTCAGAGTACGAGCTGCTCTTCTAGAGGACCTGTGTTCTATCCCAGCACCCCTGTCAACTGGATTACAACTGCCTACAGCTCTATCTCCAGAGATCCGACACCCTCTCTGGTCTCTTCAGGTACCCACGTGCTCACACATGCACATACCTATCCATAGACACACACACACATAACACATAATTTTAAAAAACAACTTTTTAAAAAAACTTCATAAACATTAATATTTGTAATCCCAGCTACTCAGAAAGCTGAGGCAAAAAAAGATTAGTCTGAGACTAGCCCGGGCTACAAAGTAGGCCCTGCCTAGGGAAAGAGTGGGACCCTACATACATAATATAGTAATTTTAACTTCAAACTCTGTGAAAAATAAAGGCTTGAAAGGAAAAAATATAAAAAGCACCATTTGTGTGTGACAGAAGTGAGCAAATCTTTTCTAATTTCATATAAAATGGTATTTAAATTTTAATTGGAGCCAAGGGTGTAGCTCTGTGGTAGCAAGCTTGCCAACATGCAGAAAGCCCTGGGTTTGATCTTAGCACAATAATAATAGTAATAATAATAATAATAATAATAATGTTTTAAATCAGAAATAATCAATTTCTCTAATGTAATATAAAGCTTTAGAATAAAAGAAAGCATAAACTGGGCATTAATCTGAGCACTTGGGAGGCAGAGGCAGGCAGATCTCTGTGAGTTTGAAACCAGCTTGGTCTATATAGTAAGCTCTGGTCTACATAGTGAGCTCTAGGACAGCTATATAGTGAGAACCTGTCTCAAAAAATAAACTAAGAGAAGGCATAAACCTAGGGTAAAAATAATCTCTAAACTGCTCTCTGAAGGCTGACTTCTGGTGTGTGAAGAATATGAGGAAGCCTAGCACAAAGTGCTATTTTAGTTGCATCTGGGACTAGAGTCAACATGGACATGTCCTTTAAGGACCAGAATCTAATGTCTGTTTTCTTTTTTTTAATGTTTGTTTTCACAGTGGCACAGTTTAGGCTTTCCCTGTACATATCCCACATACATATACGATCAAAAAGTTAACAATATCCTTTCTAGCTTCCCACACAACAGCCAGAGACGGACCGCCGGTCCCAGTATTACTTCATTATCTACAGTTTCTTTACTCTTTATACTATGTCTGGTTATTTCCATGTTCTTCAAACTAAAAGTCAGAATTCAGTGATGAGATGTGGAATTTATGGTTCATAACTCACAATTTTAGAAGTCACATGGAATAAGAAATAGAGAATAGCACCTTAAAAAATACTGTTAGTTGGGGTGTAGCTCAGTGGTAGAGCGATTGTCTCATATGTGAAAAGTCCTGGTTCAATCCTCAGCACTGTCAGAAAAAAAAAGACAAAACTTGTGTGATTTTGTTTCAGTTGTGTGTTTCATACACAGAGGGGCATGTGTATGAAAAGGAGGTTATATAATTGCACTAGGTAAGACGTACACTTGATTTTTTTAAGATGAGGTTCTTAGTAAGTCACCAAGCCTAATCCTGAACTAGGCTCAAACAATCCTGTCTGGAACTTCATGCATGCACCCCACCCTCCTAACTTTCTAAATGATGGGTAAAGAAAATAGTAGCAAGGGTTGGAGTAAGTGCAATTAGTAGAGTGGTTGCCTAGCATTCATTAAAATATTTTGGTGCTACAAACTTTAAAATAATACATTGACTTCCTTATAGTCAGAACAACCTCCATGGTAAACATCTCTGCGTTATGCTCTGTAGCAACATTTCCTTTATTTATCCTCTACACTCCCCTTCTTAGTGGTTAGCCTAAACTTAACCTCACAGATGTCAAGGTAACATTTGCACATATTCATCTATGCCTTTTATGATTCTAAGCTTTAATCACATGCCTTCTAATATCCTTTTTTAAGGACCTACCTCAGCTTGTTGGTCTGGCTGCCTGCAAAGCCTCTTAGGTTGATGCTGTCAGCTCTCTTCAGACTTTAACACATCACAATGTTTTGTGCAGACAGGCAACACATTTTAAGCATGAATATCTAAAGGCCAACCTGATACTCATCTCTCCTTGATGAATACTTGGAGAAGACATGCCTACGTAACACAGGAAAGAGAACTCCTTTCCATCAACAGAAACTAGGAAACAAAGATGCCATTTACCAGATAGGATTGCCAAAGAAATGACCTTTGCAATGTGTAGAGTGATAGATTTATAATGGGAAAATCAGTCAAACAAATTAAAATGACATAATGCGAACAGTATGTTTCACTGCTTTTTACTTGTCTCAACGTAAAACTTGGAAGAACCTGAATTACATGGTCAAGTCAATAGATTTGTTTTTAATCCTGTAAATGTCAACTCTTGCACTGAACAAGAAGGAGTTCTAAACAAAGTTTTAGCAAATCTTTGTTGCTAAAATGACAAGGTATTATGCAGAGAAAAAGCAATCTAATTATGTGACAAAGAACTACAAGATTTTGTTATCTATCTAAGGAAATTAAATACAGGAGAAGGAATAACACAAAACATTAGTTTATACAAAAATAACAAATTTACCTGAAGATCATTTGAGAACACTGGGTAAGTAGGTATTTAATGTAGGAGGTAAAATATTTAGGCTTAATTTTCTTTCAAACCTAACTTTCTCCATAATACCAAGTATAATGAAAAAGCCAAGTCTACGGGAGACACTGGAAAGCTGCAACCTTCACAAATGATCCACACAGTGGACGAATGTGCACATGATTCTTGTAAAGGATACTCCTGTTTGGGCTTTACTTTTTCTTTCAGAACCAAATTGGATGGTTTATCCTGTTCCTTTTCATACTCCTTGAAATCACTCTTGGTATATTTCCCACCTATTTATTAAGAGGGAAAAAGAATTAGTATCGCATAAGGAAACACTAACAAGCTTATAAATCACAAAGGGCTACACAAGGCACACATTGAGAAGCAGAAAAAGTGAAGAAGGACAAAAGAACACAGCAAACCTGTCTCTGCTGTTAGTTTAGTTCAAAGTGTATGTTCAGTTTTCTCGGTGGTCATATGCTGCCATCTACCGACATATATGAATATTACAACATCAAACACCCATACTACACTGTTCAAGCAAACAGTACATCAAGTCAGCAGCTAACACTACACCTAAACAGACATGTAATGTCCCCCACAAAACTGTAATTATAATATGTAAAAAACACAAGCGGCCAGTCTGGCAAAGAATACAGGGATGGACACCATGCTGATTTCCACCATTACTTTATCAAGAGCAAGTCAAAAATCATTCTGGTGAGACTGGTGAGCCAAGCTGGAACAGGTTTCTCCTTCAACCGCAAGAGAAGCTGACTCTTCAGCATTACGATCCAGCTGTTAACTAAAACGTTCTCTTTGTGGAACAGAGGGAAATCTAAGCCCTCTAAGCTGTGGACTGAGAATGAATTTCATCTATAAACGAGAAGACAGAGGGAGGCACTGGTTGGGAACCTGCAGTGTGTACTGAGGAAACACACAGCATGGCTTCTGGTGAGGCAAAGGCCATTGTGAAGGGACAACGGGGAGAGAGGAAGTTCTTCATAGAGACCAGGTATTTATCTGGGTTTTTATAGGCCTTAATAAATAAATAAAAAAATCCATCCATTTTCACAGAGCACTGATCATGCATTTCAACAGCAGGGAGGAACCACAGGAGAAACAGAGAACACAGCACCACCATCCAAGTCACTTCTCCCATCAGAGATCCCAGCTTCCAGGGGCCTTCCAGCTGCCAGCTCAGGTAACTGATTCTCCCTCTTCTAAAGCCTCCCGCCTGACACCAAACAGTCCTACTTATTTCTTATTTTTAAATCCAATGAAATCATGGCAAACAAGTTACAGGTGGTATAGAAAAAGTAATCTTGAGGCTGGAGTGATGGCTCCATGGTTAAGAGCACTGTTCTTACAGAGGACCTGGGTTCAACTCCTAGAACCCCCATGATGGCTCTTAACTCTCTGTAATTCCAGTTCCAGAAAACCTAATGCTCTGGTCTCTGCCGGCACCAGACATACACATGGTGCACATACATATGTACAGGCAAAATATTCAGACATATAAAATAGAAATAAACAAATCTTTTAACAAAGAAGAAAAGGTAATCTTCATTTTCCTGGTAAAATTTAGCATTACATGTGAATAACTACCAAAGGGAAACCTTTTTTGTTGTTGCTGTTTTGTTTTTCTGAAACAGGGCCTTAACTCTGTAGCCCTGGCTGGCCTGGAAGTAGCTATGTGAACTCATCTGGCCTCAAACTCACAAAGATCCACCTGCCTCTGCCTCCCCAACACTCAACCCTAAGTGAGACCTTTTAAAAACAGAGTTAAGAAATGATTTTTAAAACTCAGCTAGGAATATAGTTCGACGACAGACACATACTTAGCATCTGTGGGACGCCTATGCCCAATCAATCCTTGGCACATATGCACATGCACACACATACACAAAGTTCACGAGATAAAAAATTCACAACTAGGGTGGGGAGTCAACACTTAGAATCTTAACACTCAGAAGACTGATGCAGAAGGACACTAAGTTTGAGGCCAACCTAGACTCCATAGCAAAACTATGTCTCAAAAAAATTTTAATTAAATTTAATTTAAAAATTTGAAACTAAAAAGATAGAATAATAAAATAAAAAATAAACTCATGATCCAGCATATAACAGATCCAAACTTAAGTTTGGCATGCCTGTATCAGGGACTTACATGTAGATATACAGCAGATGTGAGAAATGCCACACGTACATAGCCCACGGAGGAGCTCAGGCAGTAAATGATGACACACACTTAATGGAGGACTGAGCAGCCAATGAAAAGAGCAAACTAGCACATATACTCGTATTAAATGAGCTCTGAAGATACATTATCAATGGGGACTCTGAGATACTGAGTAATGTAATCTGCATCCTTTGAATTCTCCTTTTTAAAATGAGGAGGAAAAAACATATGCATGTGTATACAAAGAATGGCTGTAGAAAGAACAGGCAACTGGTTACTTCTGGGAAGAGAAACTGGGTAGAAGAGGAGTGAAAGAGAATGTTATATAACAACAAAAACAAGAAACAAAATTTTTAAGAAGTTTGCATCTAAAAGAATCAAATTATCAAAAAAGTCATAATTATTTCAGAAATAGATCATGTCTTCAATGGGTAGTTTGAAATAGCTTACAATATAAGCAAACACTAAAAACAGAGGTATTTTCATCCATCAACACATATATACACACATTCTAGAGAGTAGCTTTACAAAATCCTAAGTGACCTGAATTCTATTAACATTCCCTTTAATTAACAACACAAAATTAAAGCACTTATATGTACGTACATGTATACACACACACACACACACACACACACACACACACACATCTTTACTGAAGCAGAACATCAATAAAAGGAGATAAACCAACATACCTTTCCCTTTCCACTTAACCTTTGCAACAGACTGGCTAAAATCCACATGTATTCTCCTGTCATCTATGAGTACATTATCCATTTTGAAGAACGCTTTCTCACAATCTTCTTCCTATTAGTGATTACAAAAACTCGAGCATGAATGTTTACAGGAAAGATTTCTGCAACTAGAACAAGTACTGTAAACATAAAAGGCTGTTGTTACTAAAATTAATATTCAAATATTTCTTATTTACCAGGTATTAAATGCATTGCATCTACCATCTCAATTAACCTTGGTAATGACCTTTTGAGGCTCCATCTATTTATTATCTCCATTATCTCAATGAGAAAACAGAAGTTTAACGAGGTACATACAGTATAGAAGTAGCCAATGGTCGGAACCATTATTTGAACTGAGGCAGTCTGACTGTAGTGGACACACATACACTTACCACCTGGGTGATGCAAGTCTACAATGCTAGTTACTCAAAACTCAAAAATACTATATCCCCAAAGTGAACAGTGTCTTCATAAATATGGTGTTAAAAGTAATTTAGCAGGGGTTGGGGATAGCTCAGAAGTAGGACACTTGCTTACCATGTACAAAGAACAGGTGGGGGTGGGAGGGATCTCTAGAACCAAACAAAAACCTCTGGCAAGCCAGGCAGTGGTGGCGCACACCTTTAATGCTTACACTCAGGAGGCAGAAGCAAGAAGATCTCTGAGACTGAGGCCAGCCTGGTCTACAGAGCTAGTTCCAGGACAGCCAGGGCTATACGGAGAAACCCTGTCTCGAAAAACCAGAAACCAAACCAAACCACAACCAAGCCCTGGAAATTTGGCAGCAGTATCTGGACCTAATGACCATTTTCAAAATCAACTTAGCATGACTGGTCATTTGTTTCAATGCAGAAATATTTTTGTAATTGATTACAGAATGCTGGCCTAATGAAATACTCCATAATCAACAGATGGAATGTGAGTTCAAGCCAGCCTGGTCTATATAGAGAATTCCATGCCAGCCAGGGCTACATAGTGAGACTCTGTCTCAAAACAATGAAACAAACAAACAAAAAGTTCAAGGACTCACACTACAAAATGTCTAACATAAGCATGGCACCAGCACCTAGAACCAGACTTTAAACACATATAAGTGAATGTCTGAACAAAAATGGTCCCACAGAGCTCTGGGAACAGGAAGACCGTTATGTTTAGTGAGGCTGAGTCACATGAGTAAGACAAATGAAATGCAGTGGAACACAGAGGGCACAGACAAATCACAGACCCCTCCGGCAACCCCTACCTCACAGCATGGTTTATGAAAACAGTAGAGAGGGACTTGAAGAGACAGCTGGCTTAGTAGGTTCCTGCACTGGCTGCTTTTGTAGAGGACCTGTGTTTGGTTCCTAGCACCAATCAGCTCAGAAGCACCCACAACTCCAGTGCCAGTGAGTCCAATGCCCTCTTCTGGCCTATAAGAACACTGGGCACACACATGGTGCACATGCACACATACAGACAAAACATTCACATACATAAAATTAAATAAAGCTTAAAAAAGAGTATAGAGAATATCTTCAGGTCTTTAGAGTAAGCAGAATTTTTAGAGGCCATGTTGAGAAAATGTTGACAAATGGAGCTAAATTAAAACTATTACTTTTGAGTTTATCAAATGACACCATTAAGAAGGGAAATGAAACATACACACACACACACACATACACACACACACATCCAAATGGTAATGAACGTGAGGAGAGAACAAGTACTCAAGCAGGAAGTGTGAAACAAACCACAATAAGGTGTTACAACAGAAGCTGGAGAGCAGGTCACCAGGCAGCTTCCTGCTTTTGCAGAGAACGAGTTTGGTTGCCAGCACCTCTGCCCTAAAGCTGACCTGAACTACGTATCCATAGAAAATGACCTGCTGCAGGAGACTGAAAGACAGAGCAGTCATCAGTCTCCATGCTACAAATGAAACATTGCTTGTAAGCAATAATAATAGATGTCGATGAAAAGTTTCCATTGTAAGCCAAAAGTAAAGCTCTCTTTTCTGCTGGCACCAATAAACCTTAACAAATATAAATTTTAGTACATATGACACAGTATCTAGGTATGATCTGCTACATGTATGCTTTTCCTAATCCTCCATTATTCATCTTGAACCCCTAGGATTTAACACAGTGCCTAAAATATAGAAAATATTCAATAAATACTTTGGAATCAATGTAACTTGCAATGAGGCATTACTAGACACTAACTGGCCCAAAGCCACATTTGAAAACAAAACAAAACAAACAACAACAATAAAACCCAGCATAGGTGGGTAAATTCATCAGGAACAGTGCCAGACACATCCACACTCAAATCCTAGCCATGACATCCAATAGGTACATGATGTTGAGTAAGCCACAGGACCACCCTGTCTCAGTTTGTTTTGGAAAAAAAAAAGATAGCATCTATCTCCTAGAGTTGTACATATTACATACAGGAAAAGTAAGGTAATGTCTGACCTGAAGTAAGCACTCAGCCAACCAAGCTCTCATCACCATTGCAGATCTAGCAGCAGCTTTCTGACCCTTCCTCTAAGGAAGGAAAAGCCTCAAGAAGAAGAGTAAGTGAGCGAGCGCTGCCCAGTAGCTGGCCAGTGACTGAGCCTGGATTAATGTCTAGATCTTAACACTCCTCCACTTCTCTTCCTGGTACTCAGGTTACAATAAACAGTCTGTGAAGGACTTTTTCTAAAACAATTATGTTCAGACAAATTGTACCTGAACCCACAGTAAACATATATTAACATCAGTATATGTCGAATTTATTCCCAATGGAAAGTTACAATAAAGTTAACGTTCTTAGATGTCTAAAGAAAAACACAATACTAAAAAAAAGTACTACAATTTTTCATTTTTAAGATTACTCAAGTTCGAGGCCAGCCTGTTCTACAAAGTGAGTTCTAGGACAGCTAGGGCTGTTACGCAGAAAAGACCTTGCCTCAAAAAACAAACAAACAAACAAACAAACAAACAAAGACTACTCAAAGACAAAACAGCCAGGTGCAGTGGTGCACACCTCTAATCAGATACCCAGGAGGCTGAAGCAGGAAGATAACTAGTATGACATGAGCCAAGGCAGCACAACAAGAACCCATCCTCAGAAAATAAATAATATAAAAACAGAATCTGGTATATTTAAACTATGACATACCTTTTCGAATTCAATAAAAGC
>CABHPH010126337.1:0-29064 GCA_902168325.1 Peromyscus nudipes | reverse complement strand
TGTACAATTTCAGGAGAAATAATAGATAGCTTGAACATAAAAACAGGTTATAATTCAAAAGTCTAGGGTTATTTTAAACAGGAAAATATTTTCTCTGTAGAAAATAGTAAAAATGATAACATTTCCCAATAAGCCCTTTTAAGCCAAATGATGGCTGAATTGTACATATAAATATTGACTAGATTCTACTCCCCATTTTTGAAACAGAGTCTTCTCACAATGTAACCCTGGCTGGCCTCAAACTCACAGATACCCCCCAGCCTCTTCCTCCTGAGTACTGGAATTAAAGGGAGACACCACCACACCCAGTTTTTCTTTTTTTAAATTACATTCATTTATTTTGTATGTGGACAGGGAGACTTGGGAGCATGCTCATGTGGAGGTCAGAAGGACAACTTGAAAGGAGTTGTCTCTGTCCACCTTGCTGCTCCCAGTATTCAATTCAGATTGTCAAGTGCGCAGCAAATGCCCTTTACTCATGGAGCCATCCCATCAATCCCCCTCAGTTTTCTTTCATTTTTATTTTACTTAATTTTTGTTGTAAGAGTTTTGAGGCAGGGTCCCATGTAGGCCAGGTTATCCGGGAGCTCATCACATAACTAAAGATAATTATAAACTTGTGATTCTCCTGCCTCCATCTTGCAGGTCCTGGGAGTATAGGCATGGGAACCTAGTTTGCCTCAAGAGTTCTTGCCTATCTGGCCCTCCAAAGTTTCCCTGAGCCTAGAGTGGCACCCTAACTTCACTCCCCGGACTTTGGAGATAAAAGCTAGAGAATCAGAATTCCAAGGCCAAACTCAGCTACATAAGTAAGTTGACATCAGCCCAGGCCTCAGGGGACCCTGTCTTAAAAAGCAAACAAAATCCAGGAATGGTGGCATACATGCCTTTAATCCCATCAGCAAGGGATCTCTGAGAGTTAAAGGCAAGCATGGTCTATGCTGTGAATTTCAGGCCAGCCATGGCTACACATAGTACTTGTCTCCCCGCACCCCACAAAAATATGTAAGTTAGTTCCTGGGTTTTGAGGCTCTGGGTTCTGTTCTCAGCACCAAAAGAAAGATGAAAGATTCGAGTCCACAGCACCAAATCATAAGCCAAAATAGTTACTCTAAAACCTCAGAAGGACTAGAAATTCTACCAGACATCACTGAGTGGGTGTCTCATGGAAGAATAAAGACACAGCTAATAGAATAAAATATCCGTTTGTGCAAATGTAAAGCTCTCTGCACTTTAAACGCAAGCAAGATGTGGACTAGGCCATTGTTAGTATCCTTGATGTTACGGCCAGTGAAAGGGTATGTGTACTCCTGACGTCCTCTGGGACTTACATGAGCCCATCCCTTACCATTAGCCAAGCAGTGTTCTTTCCATGTGTTAACTAATTTATTCCCAACTTTTACTACATACATTGTTATTGTAATATACATTAGTATAACAAAATACCTGACAAACGTGATTTTAAGGAAGGAAGAGTTCCTTTGGGCGAACAGTTGGAGAGTACAGTCCATCGTGGAGGGGAAGGTATGGTAACGCAAGTGTAAGACACACTGCATCCACCATCAGAAAGCAGAGAGATAGGTGAATGCTGGTACTCAGCTCATTTTTTTTTTTTTTTTTTTTTTTTGGCTTTTCGAGATAAGGTTTCTCTGTGTAGCCTTGGCTGTCCTGGAACTCACTTTGTAGCCCAGGCTGGCCTTGAACTCAGATATCTGCCTGCCTCTGCCTCCCGAGTGCTAGGGTTAAAGGTGTGTGCCACCACTGCCTGGCTCACTTTGTCTTTTTTATTCAGTCCAGGAGGAACTCCAACTCATGAATTGGTGCTTTCTATATTTGGGTTCCTGAGTTAATCCAGTCTAGAAATTCCCTCTCAGACATGACTAAAGAAGTGTCTCCTACATGATTCCAGATCCTATCAAGTTGACATTATTAACCATTGAACTGGGAAACTTGCTATTATATCCCCATTTTAAAGATGAGAAGATTAAGGCCCAGAGAAGTTAATAGTCCCTAACGTCACACGGCCAGCAGGAGAAAGAGCTTAGACTCTCATACAGGAACTGTCAATAGGAGTCACTGGGGGAAGAACATAAGGAATGAAGGAGTACTTTTCACCAGTGGGTGACTATGTATCCAGGCAGCCTTCAGTGACGTGACCATGGGTTCCAGGGCCAGGGCTTCCCTATTGCTTGAGACAGCCCAGCCCAGGTGGCCTAATATTTGGAGTAGCGGGAACCACGTGGATCATTCCCAGAAGCCCTTGATCTCATTCAGTCCATTTTCCAGGTCTCAGGACACAGGCTCTGTAATCTGGACAGAGGCCAAGGACAGACACCAGAGTGGAAAGGACAGAGATCTACTGAACCAGCACTTGCGTTTTCTAATGGAAAGTGCCAGGCGGATGGCCACGCGTGCTCCTCAGTGCTCCTCATTCCCTGACTTGTTTTTGTATGTCTAGTTATTCTGTGTGTTTGTGCGAGAGTGCAGGCATGTGTATGGTCACAGCACAACTTCCAGAACTATGTTTCCTCCTTCCGTTGCTGTTCTGGGGACTGGATTTAGGTCATCAGGCTTATACAAGTCTTTACCCACTGAGTTGTCCTGCATTCTCCTTTTCTTACTTGTTTTTGTTTGTTTGTTTTTTGTTTTCCATCCAACCTACTCCAAGCAGACACTGAGCACTAAAGGCTAGGGCTGCCACAAGGGACAAGAGAGTTCACCGAGGAGTAGGAAGAAGGGAATAACGGCACAAAAGGAAATGTAGAACACAGGGATAATAATTCCGATAAGGGCCGGGCGGTGGTGGCGCACGCCTTTAATCCCAGCACTCGGGAGGCAGAGGCAGGCGGATCTCTGTGAGTTCGAGGCCAGCCTGGTCTACAGAGCGAGATCCAGGAAAGGCGCAAAGCTACACAGAGAAACCCTGTCTCGAAAAACAAACAAACAAAAAAAAGAAAGCTTGCAAAAAACAAGCCACACTAAGGCTTGGTATTCATAATTAAGAATAAGCCTCATCTGTGATTTATTTGGGAGCTTGGTGGCGGGCCCCCTAAAAGGCCAAAGATAAACAACAACATATGGCCCCTGTCATGTGTAGGATGTAAGGGTCAGTTGACCCACATGCCATTTCAGAAGATGGTCATATGATAGGTGTGTAGGCATGTTGGCCCACATGTCATTTCTTTTTTCTTTTTTCTTTTTGGAGCTGAGGACCAAACCCAGGGCCTTGCGCTTGCCTAAGCAAGCGCTCTACCACTGAGCTAACCCCCCACATGTCATTTCTAAGTCCAGTCAAATTGTGTGTTTTGAGGAGTTTATGGGACCACTTGTCAATTCTGAGCCCATTCATCTAGACATGCTGTTTACAAGCTTTGTCACATGGAAGAGATATATGGCATATTTGTCCATGTATCATTTCCAAACTGGGTCATGTGGCAGGGTGTGTGTATACGTTAGCTTGAATGTCATTCTGCGCACAGAGACATGGGGGTGGTATATGTGCATGTTGGCCACATGCCGTTTCCAAATCTGGTCACATGTGGCATATATGGGCATGCTGTCTCACATGTCTATTTTGGGGGACAGTATGGACATGTTGGAGTACCTGTCATTTACCACCCAACTCACATGGAGGGGAGTATTCCAATTCCACTTCTGAGCCTGTTCATAAGGGTGTGTTTTGTTTGGCCATATGCTATTTCTGAGAATGGCGGTATGGGAGGTGTATGTACATGTGGCTTCATGTGCATTTTCCAAGCACAGTTAACAGGGGAGGTGTCAGAGCATGTTTGCCCTCAAGACATTTTGGAGCCCAGTTACATAAGGAGTATATGGGCACATTTGCCCACATGTCGTACCAAGCCCAGTCACAAGGAGGGGGTGTATTGGCATGTGTGCTGACATGCCATAACTGAGCCTGGTCATATGGTGGGGGTGTGTGGACATGTTCTCTCATAAGCCATTTCCTAACCTGTTAACATGGAGAAGTGTGTGGCCACGTTGGCCCACACGTGTATTTTGAAGCTGGTTGCACTGGAGTACATGTTATTTATGACTCTGATCATTTGGGAGTTTATGTGCATGTTGACCCACATGCCAGTTCGAAGCCCAGTCATATGGCACGGTGTATGGATATGTTGGTCAACATGACATTTCTGATCCTGGTGACATGGCAGGTTGTATTTACATGTTGAATCTGGTCACATAGAGGGCAGTATGGGCATGTTGGCCCGTAAGCCGTTTTCGAGTTAGGTCATTTGGGGTGGTTGGTATATGGGCATGATTGCCCACATGGCATTTACAAGGCTGATAAAATGGGGGTGTGTGTGTGTAAGGGCATGTTGGTCCATCTGCCATTTCTGAGAATTGTTAAAAGGGGATGTTGTATGGGCATGCTTGCTCACATGCCAATTTTGAGCTTGGATACATGGAAGACTGTACAGGAGTGTTTGGGCACATGATATTTTGACCCTGGTCATTTTGGGGGGAGGGTATAAGGGAATGTTGGTCCACATACCAGTTCTGAGCCCTGTAATATGGAGGAGTGTATGGACATGTTAGCCCAAATGCTTTTTCTGAACCCTAGTCCTATGGGAGGTTGTCTGGGCATGTTGGCCCACATGCCATTTCCAAATCTGGTCAGGGACACGAATACTCACATGCTGTTTCTGAGTCTAATCACATAGAGTGTATGGGCATGTTGCCACCACACCATATCTGAGGCTGGTCACGGGGGAGCGGTGGCATGTCCACCCTCCAGCCATTTCCTACTCTGCTCATGGGGGAGGGGGCGGCCATGTTGGCCCATGTGTCTATTTGGAGACTGGTAACATGGGGAATTATAGGGGCATATTAGAGCACATGATATTTACTACCCCTGATATTTAGGGGTGTATGGGCATGTTTGCTCTTAAATAATTTCTTAGCCTGGTCACTTGAGGGGGCTATAAATACATGTTGAACCAAATGCAATTTCCAAGCCAGGTCACATATATGTCTATGTGTGCATACTTACGTAGGTATGTATATGTATGTTCACAGAAATGTATTTCCTTATTCTTTCATATGTAGGGTGGATATATGTATGTTCAAACACATACATATGAAATAGCCGGGAAATGCATGTGTGACCATGCACATATACACCTACATATAACAGACCTAGAAAATATATGTGTCTGAACATGCATATAGACTCCTTTTGTTGTTGTTGTGTTGTGAGATAGGTTTTCTTTGTGCAGCCCTGGCTGTCCTGGAGTTAGTTCTGTAGACCAGGCTGGCCTCGAACTCAGAGACCCACCTGCCTCTGCCCCCTGAGTGCTGGGACCAAAGGCGTGCGCCACCACCGCCCGGCCTGTAGTTGGGCTTTCTGGTCAGACTTTCTTTGGATCACCAGCCCCCAAATAATAACATGGAGACTCGTTATTAATTATGAAAGTTTGGTCTTAGCTTAGGCTTGTTTCAAATTAGCTCTTACAATTTATTTATTTATTATTTATTTATTATTTATTTGTTTATTTATTTATTATTTATTTATTTATTCATTCATTTTTTGGTTTTTCGAGACAGGGTTTCCCTGTGTAGTTTTTTTGCGCCTTTCCTGGAACTCACTTTGTAGACCAGGCTGGCCTCGGACTCATAGAGATCTTCCTGCCTCTGCCTCCTGAGTGCTGGGATCTCTTACAATTTAAATTAACCTGTTTCTATTAATCTATGTTTTGCCACATGACTCATTACCTCTCCTCCATGATGTATGTCTGACTTCCTCCATGTCTCGCTGGTGAAATTGACGCCCCTAGATTCATCCCGAGTTCCTCTCTCTCTCCAGAAGTCCCGCCTATTCTCTCCTGCCTACTATTGGCCACTCAGCTCTTTATTAAACCAATCACAGCAACACATCTTCACACAGTGTGCAAAAAGATTATTCCACAACACTGGCCATATATACTCCTACATATGAAAGAAAAAGGAAATACATTTGTGTGAACATACACACCTACCCATGACAGACCTAAGGAAATACATGTATGTGAACTTGCATTTATACCTACATATGACAGAACTAAAAAAATACATGTGTGTGAACATGAACATATTTGCTATATATGACAAAGCTAGGAAATGCATGTGTGTGAGCATGCACACATACATTCACACACATGCATTTCCCAACTTTTATGCTATGTGTTTATGTACATATTCATACACTTGTATTTCCTCGCTCTGTCATATGTAGATGAATACGTTGTTGTTCACACACGTATTTTTCCTAGGTCAAGCATATGTAGGTATAAATGCATGTAGATGTGTATGTCTATGTTGACCCACATGTTTTCCAGCTCTGTCATGGGTGGGCTTATATGTGCAGGTTCACATACATGCATCTCCTGGATCTGTAATATGTTGGTGTGTATATGCATGTTCACATACTTGTATTTTCCAGCTTGGTCATTTCTAGGTGTATATGTATATGATCATAAGCATGTATTTCCTATCTGTCATATGTAGTGTTAGGGTTAGAGTTAGATGCTCAGAGTTAGGGCTGCTGTTAGGATTAGAGTCAGGGCCATGGTTAGTGTTAGGATTAGTATTATCAGGTTAGACAAAGGGTTGGGATCAGGGTTAGGGTTAGAGTTATGTAACTTGTACACAGTTATGGTTAGAGGGTTAGTGTTTTGTTAGGAGTTTAGAGTTAGCAGTTTAGATTTTGGAGTTAGTATTAGATCAACGAATAGGTTTAAATCTAGATTTAGGTTTAAGACTAGGGTTAGGATTAGGGTTAATCCTGGTGGTAGGGTTTGGGATAGAGCTAGGAGTTAGGCTAAGGGTTAGCATTTGGCTTTGGTCAATGGTTAGGATTATGGTTGTGATAGGTCTGGAGTTTGTAATGTGACTGGGAGTAATTTTAAGTGTAGGCCCATGGTTAGGGTGAGCTTTGTGATGTTTAGGTGTATAGCTAGGGTTAGCTGTATGGCCGGACGTGTTTTACTTGTTTTAGGGTTAGGACTATGGTTAGGGTGATGGTTAGTGCTTAGGTGAGGGTTTGTGTTACAAACAGGAATATAGTTAATGTTCTGTGTAGTGTTAGATTCAAGGTTATAGTTATGTTCAAGTGTGGGGTTAGGGTTATGGTTTGGGTTACATTTAAGGCTACAATTAGGGCCTTCATTTGTTTTAGGGCTAGGCTTAGTGCTGAGGCTAGGGCTTATGTTACGATAAGGGTTGCAGTTCTGTCAGATGTTATAGTTATGGTTATGTTTACAGTTGGATTTATGGGTAGGGTTATGTATAGGGTTAGGTTTAAGGCTGGGGCTAGTTAATGTTAGGAATTAAGTTAGGGTTTAGCCTATTGTTTGGGGTTATAGGTTATATTTACAATAGGATTAGGGAAATGGTTCTGGCCAGATCTTTGGTTATGTTTAGGGTTCGTGATGGAGCTACAATTAGAGTTAGGGACATGTTTAGGGTTTCTATTAGAGGTTTAGGATTAGGCCTACGTCAGTGCTTAGGGTTAAGACTATGGGTTAGATTATGGGGTAGGGTTTAGTTTAGGGTGTGGCTTGTGTTTCTGCTAGAGCTCGGATTATTGTTGGGGTTACACCTAAGGTTAGCATTTGGGTTATGGTTAGTTCTAGGGTCAAGTGTTATGGCTGTGGATAGTTTTAGGTTCTGGCCTATGGTTAGGATTAGGAGTTTTCTAGGATTTGGTTTAGGCTAGGGTGAGAGAGTCAGTGTTAGAGCTATTGTTAGGGTTATGGTTTTGTTGGACGATGACAGAGCTAAGATTTTGGCTAGGCCTCAGTTAGGGTTTGGGTTATGACTTGGGCTACAATTAGAGTTAGGAATATGTTTAGGATTTCATTTAGAGTTAGAGCTAGGATTAGGCCAGTGCCAAAGCTCAGTGATATGGCTATGGGTAGGGTTAGAGTAAAGATTAGGAATGTGGTTTGGGTTAGAGGTAGGGTTAGGGTTATGATTAGGGTTAGTTTCAGGTTCAGGCCTATTTCTAGGATTATGGTTAGATTTAGTGTTGGTTAGGGTTAGATCTGGTCCTAAGGTTAATGTTATGGTTTCAGTTAGGTTTAGGACTATGGCTAGGTTAGGGTTATTTTTGGTCTATGATTATTAGTATTATGGTTATGATTGGTGCTTGAGTTATGGTTAGGATTATGTGTTGCAGAATATTTGTTTACACCATGTGAAGATATGTCACTGTGATTGGTTTAATAAAGAGCTGAATGGCTAAGAGCCACACAGGAGAGACTAGGTGGGACTTCCAGGCAGAGAGGAACTCAGGGGTTGGATCTGGGCTCACATAAGACACCAGTGAGACTTGGAACAAGTTGGACATACAGAATGGAAGAGAGGTAAAACAGTCACGTGGCAGAATGTAGAATTTATAAGAGGTAATTGAAAATGAGCCTAAGCTAAGGCAAGCTTTCATAATTAATAAGAAGTCTTCTCTCCATGTCATTATTTGAGGGCTAGTGATCCAAAGATATCTGACAAGAAAGATTGCTACAATTATGTCCAGACTTACTTATGATTAGGACTGAAGTTAAGGTTAGGTTTATGACTTGGTCTAGGCTTGGGATTAAAGTTATGGTTAGTGTCAAAGTTAGGGTTATTTTTATTTTAGGATGTTGTCTAGGTTTATCATTAGGGGTAGGCTAGTGTTAGCGTTGGTTTGATGATTCAGTATGGTGGTAGTGACTCATTTTAGGGTTATGTTTATGGTTAAGTTCTATCCCAGACTTAGGGCTAATTATAGGATTTGAGTTAAGATTAGGGACAGATCTATTGTTATGGTTAGGGTTATAGTTGGTTACAGCTAGAGCTAGGATTGGGTATGGTCATAGCTGAGGCTTGGGTTAACGTTCCAATAGGGTTATAGTTAGTGTTATTCTAGGATTGGGGTTCACATTATGACTGGCCTTAGGCTTAGGGCTAAGGCCATGGTTAGGTTCTGGATTATTACTTTCTTTGGATAGGGTTAGTGCTAGGTTTAGGGTTTGGCTTAGGGTAGGGTTCTGTTTAAGAAGTAGGCTTGGTTTAGTATGTAGATTAGGTCTACTTTTTGTTTAACAGTGAGGGTTCAATGTTTTGAGATTTGAAGCTAGTTTCAGGATTAAGTTAATGGTTAGCTTTAGGGTTAAAGTTAGGGCTGGTGTTGTAGTTAGTTTAGAACTATCATTAGTATTATGCTTGTTGTTAGGGCTAGCTTTATATTTAGAGTTGGGGCCATAATTATTGTTAGGGTGAAGACTAGGGATTGGACAAAGCTTATGGTTAAGTGAGTGTTATCTTACTATGGTTAGGTTTGGATTAAATTTTGTGCTAAGGATTAGTTTAGGATTAGGATTATAGTTAGACTTTAGTTAGCGTTAAGTAGGGCTGGGCTTTGTAGCTGAAGTTTTCCTAGTCTTGCCTGGCCCATGGTCAGGACAAATCTCTCCCACTTGCGGCCCCCAAGTAAACACACAGAGACTTATATTACTTATAAACTGTATGGCCATGGCAGGCTGCTTGCTATCTGTTCTTATATCTTAAATTAACCCATTTCTGCTGTGGGATGTTCTGTATGTCAAATGTGTTGCTCTGATTGGTCAATAAATAAAACACTGATTGGCCAGTAGCCAGGCAGGAAGTATAGGCGGGACTAACAGAGAGGAGAATTGAGAGAATAGAAAGGCAGGGAGAGAGACACTGCCAGCCGACGCCATGACAAGCAGCATGTGAAGATGCTGGTAAGCCATGAGCCACGTGGCAAGGTATAGATTTATAGAAATGGGTTAATTTAAGATATAAGAACAGTTAGCAAGAAGCCTGAGCCATTAGGCCAAACAGTTTTAATAATATAAGCGTCTGTGTGTTTATTTTATAAGTGGGCTGTCGGACTGCTGGGACTTGGCGGGACCTGGAGAGAAAACTCTCAAGCTACACATTTCTATAAATCTATACCTTGCCATGTGGCTCATGGCTTACCGGTATCTTACATCATGCTTCTCCTTGTGACGGCTGGCAGCGTCTCTCTGCCTCAGCCTTCCACCTCCCAGAAATCTCCTCCTCCTTTTCCTGCCTACACTATCCTTCCTGTCTGGCTACTGGCCAATCAGTGTTTTATTTATCAATCAATCATAGCAACATATATTTACAACATACAGGACATCCCACAGCAGGGCTTAGGGCAGTATTAGGTGTAGGTTTAGGGCTTGGGATAAGGTTAGGGTTGGGGCTTTATTATGATTAGAGTTAGGGGTATAGGTAGAGTTAAGGTTAGGTTTCTGTCTGGGTTCATTGTTAGGCTTAGAGCTGGGGTTGGGGTTAGGTTTAAGGCTAGGGTTAGTGTGGTGATATATTGTGTAACCTAATAAATTTGCCTGAAGATCATAGAACAGAACAAGTAACTAGATTAAATATAGAAGCCAGGCAGTGGTGGCACACATCTTTAATGCCAGTACTTGGGAGTCACACACCTTTAATCCCAGCACTAGGAAAGTTGATACAGGAAATGATGTGGGTGGACAGAGAAAGATATATAAGGCATGAGGAGACAGGAACTAAAGTCTTTCGGCTGAGGGAAGCTTTTCAGGCTGAGGAGTCCCAGAAGTAAGAGGTGGCTTGTTCCTTTGTCTCTCTGATCTTTCAGCATTTACACCAATATCTGGTACTGGGGTTTTTTTTATATTATTATAAGACCATTTAGAAATTCGTGTTACAGGTTAGAGTTAGGGTTCTGTTATCATTTGAGTTATGTTAGGACTGAAGTTACCTTTCAGCCTGAGGTTATTTTTAGCGTTAGTACTAGGGTTAGGGACAGGTGTAGGGCTATGCTGGTGATAAATTTAGGATTAAACAATATAGTTAAGATTATGTGTTGGGAGCATAGCATGAAGAGCCTTGTCTCTACAAATCTTCAGAGAAACCAGGAATGCTAAGGATACAGGATTGTCTTTCCAATGAGAAAAACCTGTTCTTCCATCTAGAAAGCTGTAAGTTAGAAGTGAAAATCATCCTGGTGATCTGATTATCTGTTGGGCCAGGCCATATCAAGCTTCCACAACCAGGACCAGAGGTGACCCAAATGACCTCTGTGCTATCTGTATGACCTAGACCAGGCAGACCTTTAGTCCCTTAAGCGTGTACAGGTAGTGTATTTCTAGAACCCATCTTTATGTAGAAATGACATGTACCCTGAGTTGAGTTTCAGTGTAATTACATTTCTTTGTGCAGTGGGGATTGTATTACACCAGGGAACATTTTTTCCAAACTATACTGGGCTTAAATACATTGGGAATAAACCACCTGTTATTAGACTCCCGAAGTCAGATCCAGGTTGGTGAAGTCAATCTTCACCAGGTTTTCACTCTTATCTCTTCATGTGGTTTACTTCCCTGTATGATACCTGCAGGGACCCCCTCAATTATGCATAGATTCAGGTTTAGTATTAGTGTTAAGAGTTGTTTTAGGGCAGCTGGAGAGATGGCTCATAGGTTAAGAGCACAGGCAGCCCTCCCAGAGGTCCCGAGTTCAATTCCCAGTAACCACATGGTGGCTCACAACCATCTGTAATGGGATCTGGTGCCTTCTTCTGGTGTGCAGGCATGCATGCAGACAGAACACTGTATACACACAAAAAAAGATTTGTTTTAGGGTTAAGTTTATGCCTGGATATAGGGTTAAGGTTTGTGCTAGTGTTTGTTTTATGGTTAGGGTAGAGGTAATGTAGCATGAATCTTAGAAGGTCTTATTAATAAAATCAAACCTGAGGCCAGGTATTGGGGTGAACACTGGAAGGTCAGAGAGACAGAACATGCCACAGCTATCTCACCTCGCTGGATCCTCAGCTGATCTTGTTTCCTCAGACTGGATGCCCCGAGCCCTCATCCAGAATGGGTCTCAGCTGAACTGCTGCTAGAAGCCTGAAAGCTTAACCAGCCATATGCTTCTCCAGGCCAAAGGCCTCTCCAGGGCAAATGCCTCTAGTTTCTGGTCCTCACGCCTTATATACCTTTCTGCTTTCTACCACCACTCCCTGGGATTAAAGGCTGACTTTCTGGGATTAAAGGCGTGAGTCACCATGCTTGGGTGTATCCTTGAACACATGAATTTCTGCCTCTGGAATGTTAGGATTAAAGGCGTATGCTACCACTGCCTATCCTCATGTTTAATATTGTGGCTGTCCTGTTCTCTGCCCCCAGATAAGTTTATTAGCATACACAATATTTTGGGGAACATAATACCACCACAAGGTAATTTTAGGGATAGGTTAGTATTTGGATTAGGACTAGAGTTAGTGATTGGGTTACATTTATGGTTATGTTTCTATTTAGGGCATTGGTTCTCAGCTTTTCTAATGCTGTTACCCTTTAATATAGTTCATATTGTGGTGACCCCCAACCATAAATTTATTTTTGTTACTACTTCATAACTGTAATTTTTCTAGTTATGAATTGTGATGTAAATATCTGATATGCAGGAAAGGGTCATTTTACCCCTAAAGGTGTCACAACCCCAGATTAAGAACCACTTCTTTAGGACTAGGGTAGGCTTAGGTTAGAGTAGGATTAGGTTTAGGTTTTATTATCGCCAAGGCTAAGTTTGTCTCTAGGATTAGGTTTGGGCTTGGCTAGGTTTAGGTTTAAGCGTTATAGTTTAGCCAGGATTATGTGCAGTCTAAGGTTATTTTAGGATCAGAGCTGGTATTGAAGTTCTAGGTTGGGTAGAGTTCCAGCTGTGGTCCGGTTTAAGGCTGTTCTTAGACTTGGGCTTTTGGTTAGGCCTGTGGTTAACATTATGGCTGTGGTTTGGTTTAGTGTTTATGACTAGGTCTGGGGTTAGCAATTAGGCTATGGTAAGGGTTAGGGGTATAATCAGATTTAGGGTTAAGGTTGGACCTAGGGTTAGGATTAGTACTGAGGCAGACTTAGTTTTAGGACTAGGATAAGTTTTGGGTTTCAGTTTGGTTTAGGGCTAGTTCTGGCAGGACAAGGGTTAGTGTTATCAATGGAACTAGCATTAGAGTTAGGGCTAGTTTTAGTATTTGGTTTACTGCTAGAATATTTTATGTTTAGGGTTGGGGCAATGGTTAGGGTTAATACTAAGATGAACCCTGAAGTGTGCACTAAGTGTATATTAGTTTGAGTGTTAGGTTTAGGGCTAAAGTTTGGGTTATGGTTATTGTTATTATTAGGGCTTGGCCTATGTTAGGGATAGTGTCAGGATTACAGATAGGTCTAGGGTTAACGTGAGTTTTGGTCTAGGTTTAGTGTCAGGGATAAGGTTACATCAGGAGTTGAGATTAGGTCTAGAGTATGATTTTGGGTTATGATTAGGGCAGGATTAGAATTATGGCAAGGATAGGTTTAGAGTGATGTCTAGGGCTATGACTAAGGTATGTCTGGTATTAGAGTTAAGGCTGATTTTGATCTTTGGCAAAGGCTAGGGTTAGTTATTAATTCTGTTAGTGCTATGGTTAGCTTTACTATTAGGGCTTGTGTAGGGTTAGGCCTGTCCCTAGGCTTATGTTTATCACTAAGATTATTAGATTATTGTTATTGTTCTAGGGTTAGGTTAGGACTTTTCTTTTTTAAAGATTTATTTGTTTATTATGTATACAATGATCTGCTTGAATGCCAGAAGAGGGCACCAGATCTATCTCATTATAGATAGTTGTGAGCCACCATGTGGTGTAGCTGGAGTAATCTCCAGTCCCACCCGGGCCTGCAGCCACTCAGACCCAAATAAACACACAGATGCTTATATTACTTATAAACTGTATGACCATGGCAGATTCTTGCTATCTAGTTCTTATATCTTAAATTAACTCATTTCTATAAATCTATACCTTGCCATGTGGCTTGTGGCTTAACGGTATCTTAACATCTTGCTTTTTATGGCGGCGGCTGGCAGCATCTCCTGACTTGGCCTTGCACTTCCCAGAATTCTCCTCTCTCCTTATCCTGCCTACACAATACTTCCTGCCTAGCTACTGGCCAATCAGCATTTTACTTATTAATCAATTGGAGCAACACCTTCACAGCATACAGGACATCCCACAGCACTTCCCCTTTTCTTTTTTTTTTTTCAAAAAGGAAGGTTTTAACTTTAACATAGTAAAATTACACGTAACAAAACAATTATCAAGCAAGAATTACTGTTACAATATGTAGTCTATTTATAATATCTAGTCTATTTGTATTTGGCAAATTAAAGAAGATATCCTATCTATCCTATATTTGTGAGTCTAAGGTTTCATATCTAACTTATCTCTTATTATGACTAAGGAAATTATAACTATCTACTCTTAAACTACATCAGAGACCTCAGAAGGATATAATATTACCTGAGAAACGGGAGAAGGATGCAAGAAACTTTTGGGAGTCTTGCGAGAGTAGACAGAGACAGCTGGCAGCCTGGATAGTCATCTAAAGTTCTTCTCTAAAGTTGGGGCATCTGTCTTTAGCCCACAGGCCTAGAGTCTCTCAGTCATCTCTCTCTGTGTCCTGTAGAATGTCTGGCAGTTTCCTCTGTGAAGCAGGAACCTGAAGGACCATTTTGCCAAGAAAAGTTCAGTGGTCATCTTTCTATGGGTCCTGCATGTTCAGTCGATCAAACAGTCCAGGCAAGAACAATTTCTTGCCCAAATGGCTATTTTTGCCAAGAAGAAGATAAACTCCATATAGAGTGTCTTTGGTGCCCATCCTCCTCTCTGAAGTAAATCGGTGCTGCCAGGAGCAGACATGTCTCACTGTCCAGAAAGTCTAAATATTTTAAAACATTTTAAATGCCATATTCTGTAGGTCTTTGAAGTGTTTGAAGATTACCTAACTAATTGAATTATATCTATGTATACCTAGAAAACTTAACATGAGTATAAGTTTGACTATCATAGAAGATTAGTTATTAATCTGCATTTTTAAATTATCCATTACAATTTAAATGAGTTACATAAACATAATACCTCAAACGAGAGTAGAAATATATATACAGTATAACAAAATTAAGTTTAAACTTGTATCAATAAACTAAAATCCATAGCAATGTAAAACATTTCTAAACAAGTTGTTGCTCAGGTTAGAGGGCTGGGACTAGGGTTAGTGTTAGGTCAAGGTTAAGGTTTGCACTTGGTTAATGGTTAGGGATAGGACAACATTTAGTGGTTGGCTAGGATGAGAACTAGAATTATGGTTAGGTCTCGGGTTAGTTTAGGATTAACAGATAGAGTTTTGATTCTAGATATGGTTAGGGTTAGGTTTATTGCTAGGGCCATGATAGTTAGTGTGGGCTTACATTTTGAGTTCATACTAGGATTAGGGATAGGGTTAGAATTTGTGTTACAACTAAGGTAACTGAAACAAGGGGTAAGACTAGAATTAGGGTAGTGCTCATGTCAGGTCTAGGGTTTGTGCTGGGGTTCTGCTTAGGGTCCAGGTATCTGGTTAGATTTGTAGTTAACCTAGGGTTTGTGTTTGGTCAGTGTTGAGGATTAGCATTAGGAGTAAGGGTCCATTTAGGTCTACACTTAAGTCTAGTTTTAGGTTCAGGACTAGGTTTAATTTTTGGTTTTGGGCTAGGGTTATGGTTAGAATGAGGGTTAGGGTTTAAGGTTATAGTTTGGTTTTATGTTGTGGTCAGAGCAAAGCTTAGGCTAGGGCGAGGTAGTTTAGGCATTATGTTTTTCTATTTGTTTAGGGTTGGGGTTCATTTTAATGTCAGATTTTAGGTTTAGGGCTAGAGTTAGGTATATAATTATGTTTAGAGAAGTTTAGGGTTAGCTTATGTCTAGGGTTAGGGTTCATTTCAAGCATATGGTTAGTGTTAGGGTAGCAAAATGTTTAGGACTTAGGTTAGAGTTAGGGTTTTAGCTAGGGCTAGTGATATAGTTGTGGCTATGGCTAAGGTTAGGGCTAGAGCTACTTTTAGAACAAATGTTGTAGCTAGACTCAGGTCTAGCTTTAAGTTTATGACTATCTTTTGGTTTGGTCTAAATTATCACTAGAATTGTGTTTAATACTTGAATTAGAGCTCAGGTCATGACTGGCTTACGATTATACACAGTGTTAGTGTTAGGGTTTGGGCTAGGAGACTCAGCTCTACATCCTGTTTTATGGCTATGATCAGGGTTAATCGTATGGTTAGGGTTACATTTAGGGATTGGATTAGGTGTAAGATTAGGCTTTGTTCTGGGTTCGTTAGGGTTAGGATGGGGCTAGTGTTAGGGTTGGGCCTCTGGTTAGGCTTAGGTTTATTGTTCCTTTAGCATTAGGGTTTGGGTGATGGTGTAGGGATGGGGCAAGTTTTAATGTGACATCCAGGGTTGGGCTTAGGGTTAGGGTTAGTTCTAGGGTTAGAATTAATTGAGGCTAAGGGTAGGGTTAGTTAATTCTAGGGTTGGGCATATGTTTAAGGATTGGTACTTGTTTAGGGATGTTATGAATACTAGCCTTCAGTCATGGATCTCTGCTGGTGTTAGAACTAGGGTTAGGTTTAATGTTTGGTTTTGATACAGTGTGCTCTAGGGATGGATAAAAGGTTATGGTTATGGCTAAAGTTATTTTAGAGTAAATACTGGAGTTAGATTGAGGGCTAGGATCAGGAAGTGTGTAGTAATCAAATGAAACTGGTTCTGTGTAAGACTTCTTAGGGAAGCCAGTAGTGATAGTGTTTCTTTATATGACTTCCTGAGAGAGGTAAGAGTCAGGTGTTTTCTGGGTGCATCTCCAAAGGTAACTGTATTTTGTGCAGGGTTTTGTGGTGGTATTGTGTTCCCCAAAATATTGTGCACCCTAATAACTTATCTGGGGTCAGAGACAGAACAGCCACTAGATACAAAGGCTAGAAAATGGTGGCACTCACACCTTTAATCCTAGCATTCCAGAGGTAGAGGTAGAAATCCCTTTGGATCTCTGTGAGTTCAAGGCCACATTGGAAACAGCCAGGCATGGTGACACACGCCTTTAATCCCAGGGAGTGATGGCAAAAACAGAAAGGTATATAAGGGGTGAGGACCAGAAACTAGAAGCTTTTGGCTGGTTAAACTTCAGGCTTTCAAGCAGCAGTTCAGCTGAGAGCCACTGGGATGAGGACACAGAAGCTTCCAGTCTGAGGAAACAGGATCAGCTGAGGAGCTGTCGAGGTGAGGAAGCTGTGGCTTGTTCTGCTTCTCTGATCTTCCAGCATTCACCCCAATACCTGGCTGCAGGTTTGATTTTATTAATAAGACCTGTTAAGATTCCTGCTACAAGGTTTCCTCCCCCATCACCATCAATTGTTCACTTCAGGTCTATCTGATTACCTCATTAACCAACAGTCCCATAAGCCTTAGACTGAATTTGTTAGTTGTTACTTAAGATAAATAATGTAAGCTGGGCATGGTGGCGCACGCCTTTAACTTCAGCACTGGGGAGGCAGAGCAGGTGGATCTCTGAGTTTGAGACGAGTCTGATCTACAGAGTGAGCTCTAGGACAGCCAGGGCTACACAGAGAGACCCTGTCTCCAAAAACAAAAACAAAAACAAACAAACAAACAAACAAAAAAGCTCTATGAGCCTGACAGCTTCTGATACATTAGCCTTCTTAACACAGGTTCTGTAGGAACAGGTCATTGTGAGGTAAGAAGGAAGCATATTCTGTCCTTTGAAAACGTACACAGCAAGCAGGTGGCGACCATTTTTCTGTATATGACTTCGTGAGAGCACCAGTTCTCTCGTGTCTTGGATGCTTCTCTAAGAGTGACTGTGTGTAATTAGTCATTCCCATTCCGTCACCATGTTGTGTCCACTTCAGGTAAAGAGGCCCACAGGACCATTTCATTAAGTAACATTAAGTCTTACAAACCGTGTTATTTCCAGTCCTAAAAAGAAAACAGGCAGCAGAAACCTAAACACCAAGACCCAACGGTTTCTGAGACATTAGGCTTCTTAACGGGTATCTTAGAAAGAGGTTTTTGTGAAAGCCTGTAAGGAAAGAGTACTCTTTCCTTAAAATGAAAAGACTTAGAAAGCAAGTAACTCTCTTTCCTTATGTGATTTCTTAAAAATATTAAGTTTCAAGAATCTCTTGCAGGCATCTCTCACAAGTGATTGTGGTATAAGCAGTAATGTATCGCCAGACACTGTTACAGAATGTAAAAGGACTTATGTGACCATTCCAATAACACTTGGAGAACCTAGAGAGTGATTGAGATTGGCAGTCTTGAAATGAATGAAGTCATTAAAACTCACAAATATTTTCTGGGAAGTAAGTTTTTTTTTTTTTTTTTTTTTTTTTTTTTTTTAGGGTTTTTTTTTGTTTTTTTGGTAGTCCTGGAACTTTTTCTATATTCCAGGCTGGCCTCAAACCCGGAAATCTACCTGCCTCTGTCTCCTGAGTACTGAGATTAAAGGCACCCCTGCCCGGCCTTAGATGACTTCATGAGCAAAGACCATCTCAAAGACTTTGTGCTTGGAGTTCTAAGGTGCACTGTTTTTTTTTTTTTTGTTTGTTTGTTTTTGGTTTTTGTTTTGTTTTGTTTTGTTTTGGTTTTTCGAGACAGGGTTTCTCTGTGCAGCTTTGCGCCTTCCCTGGAACTCACTTTGTAGACCAGGCCAGCCTTGAACTCACAGAGATCCGCCTGCCTCTGCCTCCCGAGTGCTGGGATTAAAGGCGTGCACCACCACCGCCCGGCCTAAGGTGCACTGTTTTCTAAGTAGTCATACTACTCTGTCAGGATGCATTGTTCAATAGAGTCCTTTGTGGCCTCCTCATTAAGGACACTCCCAGAAGCCTGAGAGTGACTGTATGTGTTCCTGTAACCATGAGAAAACAAGGTGAGTAAAGTCATAACAGCTAGCACAAATAGACACTTGCCAACTTAACAGATATCACAGGAGCCAGGTGGTGGTGGTGGTGTCGACAGCACACGCCTTTAATCCACTCGGGAGGCAGGTGGATCTCTGAGTCTGAGGCCAGCCTGATCTACAGAGTGAGTTCTAGGATAGCCAGGGCTACACAGAGAAACCCTGTCTTGAAAAAAAGAGAGGTTATGGTTTAACAGTGAAGTGTTCGTGTGTCATGTTGGCAAGGGGTCAGTTGCGTTAGTTTGTCAATGACACAAGCTGGGAAGAGGACACCTCAATTGAGAAATTGCTGCAGCAGGCAAGCCTGTGAGGCATTCTTTTGATTAATGATTGATGTGGGAGGACCCAGTGCACTGTGGACAGTGAAACCCATAGGCAAGTGGGTCTGGGTTGTATAAGAATTAGGCTGAGACAGCCATGAAAATCAAGCCAGTAATCAGAGTTCCTCCACGGCCTTTGCTCCAACTCCTGCCTCAGGGTTCCTGCTCTGACTTTCCTCAGTGGCACACTGTGGAAGGGTAAGACGGAAAAAAAATACCCTTCCCCTCCCAAGTTGCATTTTCTTACGGTGTTTATTACAGCAACAGATAGCAGACTAGGACACTCAGTGATCTTAGAAGCTGTTTCAGAAACAACGCCTTTTTAGTTTGTGCCCTAAATCAGGAATGAGCAGCCTTTCCAGCTAATGGAATGGGTAAAGTGAGGATTTCTCTCAGGCCCCTCCAGAGCTGTCAGTGCTTATCTGATTTCTTTTTGTGGACAGACTGGTTTGGTGCGGATCCTTGTTCTGAAAGAGGATTGAGAACTGTCTTCTCAAGTATTCTAACCCCCTTTCATCTCCATTGTTGCAGAAGCACTCAACTTAATCAGCACATTTGCTTGCATGGTAATTATTTGCTTAAACAGCTCCTGGTGTGTTCAGACAAGTAACTGACTTTTTTTTTTAATTAATTAATTATTTAATTTTTTTTTTGGTAAGCCGTGAGGAAGGTAGAGCCAGTACTGATACACCCAAAGATCTTCAGGCCACACAGCTGCTGTGATGATCAGTAGATTCTGTGAACTAAGTAAACCTGTGTATCAGGAACTTCAAATCTCACATTTTTTAAACAGGGTCAAACTGCCGCATTACAGTGGCTTGTTTCTGGAGAATTGGTTTGGA
Source organism: Peromyscus nudipes (assembly GCA_902168325.1). NCBI lineage: Eukaryota > Metazoa > Chordata > Mammalia > Rodentia > Cricetidae > Peromyscus > Peromyscus nudipes. Next base: position 9,063 of record CABHPH010126337.1, on the reverse strand, counting down.
CATGATTTGTATGTGTGTGTTCATGTGGTATGTGTGTGGCACATATATGAGTATGCAAGTGTGTGACTGTACACGCACAGGAGGGCAGAGTGGGATATCAGATCAGGTGTTGTCTGTTGGTTCTTGCATCATTGATGCCTTAACTAAATGATAATTCCTGTCTGGGTACCATTAAGCTGATGGTTATTAGATCCCAATATAAACAGGTACCCATCACAGAGTCAAGGATTTGACTCAGGATACAACTCAAGGGGGGAATGTGAGAGTCAAAGTTACATTTTAAGTTTCAATTACTGTGCCTAAGAGATCCATGAAACAAAAATGCCTCTGATCCTCAAGCCCCTTGCCCAAGGCAGACAAGACAGTTCCTGAAATGCTGGAGGCTATTGCTTTGGGAGATAGCAAGCCACGTTTTCACTCCCCTAAACAAGTTTTTTGACACATCTACACCAGATGTGCTTGATCACATGTAGGTGAGAGGTTCACAGGCAGGATGTATGCTTGCCCGATTGGAAATACTTAAGCCACTGCAAACCATGACTTGGGGCCATTTGCTGGAAACCTAGAGATGGACCTGGTCTGGGCCCATCCACCTAGCCAGTATTTAATTAAAGCTTGCTTTAGATTTGGCTTTAAATTGTGGTAGTGGTCTTATTCTGGACTGGTGGGATTAACTAGAGTTCTCCACCTTATTGCCTTGGCACACAAAGACCCTGTTGTAAGTGACTGTCCAAGCCAAACAACCATCTTGGGGAGTTCAGTAGTGATTCCTTGCAAACAATCAGGCCAACTGGGCTGACTGATGTTACACACACACACAGACACACACACATGCAAGACAAGCACTCATGCATGCAAAAGAGACTCTCACCTGAGTATCTGCTCCCTACAACCTGACAACGCTGCAGGTGGCCTGATGGAGAGACTAGAGTGTGTGTGTGTGTGTGTGTGTGTGTGTATGTGTGTGTGTATATATGTATGCATGTATAGTCTATATGCATGCCAGGGAAGACTAGAGCAGAGGATCAATCTATGTAGCTACAGGCAGAAGCCCTCACCCGTTGGGTAAGGCTTTCCAGTTGTTGGAGGAAGAACCCCAATAAATGGCTTGGTTCTGCAGAGTGAAGCTGTGGCTGTCAAGCAGAGGCTAGAAAGCCTACTGCTAACCTTTGCCTATTATCTGTTTCATAAATACTCTTTCTGTAATCATCTGAGCGCCTCCCTGGCCACTTGGCTGCTTGTGCTATGATGGCAGAACTTGGCAGTTACTACAGAACCCCTATAGTCCATTAAGCCAAACCAAAGTTCACCCTGGGGAACCCTGAGTTTCCTGGAGTTACTTACGGATCAGGGGTGACCCTGAAGCAGTGCACAGGAAGGTCAGCACCCAGCATGGAGGATGACTCCCTAAAGGTTATATAGATGGACCCCTCTTCCCTTCCTACAGTTCTCCCCACCTCTACGGTGGAGGCATTATGCAGTTAGGGCAGAATTGCATGTAACTGGCTGGGAGGAAGAGCTGGATACTAGGGAATGTCAACAGCTAATAAGCTGAGCTGTGGTGATCTTTTCCAAGCAGGCACGGTTGAACTCTCGAAGATGGTGTCTATCTGGGTCAGAGGACAGACAGTGGAGACCTATCAGGTGGGCCTCCTCTTCACCCTCTCATCCGCTGGCCTAGGCTGGGTGCTCGCTGACTCACATACCTAATGAATAACTGAGCGTCCACGTTCTGACACTGCACTTTGCCAGCCATTAGTATCTGAGCCATAAACTAAACTGATATAAATGGCTAAAGTCTATCCACTCTCTTTGCCTCTTTCCCTCACTTTCTGTGGTGATGAGGATCAAATCCAGGACTTTCCATGTGCTAGGCAAGAGCTCTCTACCTTGAGCTATGCCGCAGCCCCCAGATCTATTTCCAATTAGCAGAAGCCAGAAAAGAAATACATAGAAAGTTTATTTTTAAAACTTTAAATTAGCAACTAGAGGGGACTCTTGCTTAACTTGATCTTTTCTTCTATGTTTGAAAAGTATTTCATCTTCGTTAGAATTTCCTTGGCTTTTTCAAAATCACCTGAAATAAACAAGAGACAATGACATCAGGCAACAATAAAACCAACTCTGGCATGTCAGGCAGCCAGATCAAACGGCCCAAAGGCTGACGGTTTCACTTGAGGGTGAGCATACCCTATATCAACATTTGCCAAAGTCTAGAAATATTTTTGTCTGCCATAACCAGGGAAGTAGAAGGCAGTGGTGGCACACACCTTTAATCCCAGCACTCGGGAGGCAGAGTCAGGTGGATTTCTGTGAGTTCGATGCCAGCCTGGTCTTCAGAGCGAGATCTAGGACAGGCACCAAAACTACGCAGAGAAACACTGTCTCAAAAAACCAAAAAACAAAACAAAACAAAACAAAAACCCAGATACGCTGTGAATGATCTTACCTCCCTCAGTAAAAATATTATTTCACTCAGAATGTCAGCAAGGTTGAGAAACCCCAACTTAGACAAATACGAATCAGTATAATATACACTAAAGTGAAGGTCTTTTGTAGCCAACCCTGGGAACAGTAAATGTTAAAAACAATAAGTAGGGGCTGGAGAGATGGCTCAGAGGTTAAGAGCACTGACTGCTCTTCCAGAGGTCCTGAGTTCAATTCCCGGCACCCACATGGTGGTTCACAGCCATCTATAATGAGATCTGGTGCCCTCTTCTGGCTTGCATGGAGGCAGAATGTTGTATACATAATAAATAAATAAATCTTTAAAAAAAAATAAATAAAAACAATAAGTAAATAAGGGGGCTGGGGAGATAGTGCAGTATAAGGTGCCCACCCGCCAGCAGGAGGGTATTTGCTGCCCATTGAAGCAAGCTGATAGCCTTGAAGAAAATAATTAATTAAAAAATGATAAACTAGTGTATAGAAAATATGGAGGACTGTTGTGGAATATTATTTTAAGATGCATTACATTTGTTTATGCTGTGGAATATTTGTTTAATGATGCAAAGATATGTTGCATTTTTTCTTTTTCTTTTTTTGGTTTTTCAAGACAGGGTTTCTCTGTGTTACAGCTCTGGCTCTCCTGGAACTCACCTTGTAGACCAGGCTGGCCTTGAACTTACAGAGATCTGCCTGGCTCTGCTTCCCGAGCGCTGGGAGTAAAGGTGTGCACCACCACTGCCTGGCTGTGTTGCATTCTTTTATGTTGTATTTACTTAACTCTTGTGAAGCTGTGCTACTTTGCCTGTCTACAACACCTGATTGGTCTAATAAAGAACTGAACGGCCAATAATGAGGCAGGAGAAAGGATAGGTGGGGCTGGTAGGCAGAGAGAATAAACATAAGGAGTAATCTGGGAAGAGAGGCTCTAGGAGCAAGAAAGAGGAGGAGAGGACTCCAGGGGCCGGCCACCCAGCCACCCAGCTACAGCAAGCCATGGAGTAAGAAGTAAAGAAAGGTATATAGTAAGGTAAAAGCCCAGAGGCAAAAGACAGATGCGATAATTTAAATTAAGAAAAGCTGGCTAGAAATAACCCAAGTTAAGGCCAGGCATTCCTAAGGAAGAGTAAGTCTCTGTGTGTGATTATTTGGGAGGTGGGTGGCAGGTCCCCCAAAGAGCCAAAAGAGCAAAAGAGTAAAAAAGAACAAAAACAACAACAACAACAACTATAATAGGGATCTACCAATAAGTCTGCTTAGAGTAGTGTGAACGATCTTTGGGGGCCAAATGACCCTTTCACAGGGGTCACTTACGATCATAGGAAATATCAGATATTTACATTATGATTCATAACAGTAGAAAAATTACAGTTATGAAGTAGCAATGAAAATAGTTTCATGGCGGGGTGGTGTTGGCGCATGCCTTTAATCCTAGCACTCAGGAGGTAGAGGCAGGAAGATGATCTCTGACAGTCTGAGGCCAGACTGAAAAAAAAAAAAAAAAAAAGAAAATTATAGATGGGAGTCATAATCACATGAGGAACTGTATTAAAGGGTTGCAGCATTAGGAAGGTTGAGAACCGCTGGTTTAGAGGATATTAAGATGCACAGAAGCAAACTTTCCACGCTCTCCCATACCAGACCATTGTTAAGGCCCCATCTAGCCTTTAATCGCAGCACTCAGGAGGCAGAGGCAGGCAGATCTTCAGAGAGAAATCCAAGTCAGCCAGGGCTATGGAGAGAGATACTGTCTCAACAAACAAATACAGGGTGCTGGAGAGATGGCTCGATGGTTAAGAGCACTGACTGCTCTTCCAGAGGACTTGGGTTTAATTCCCAGCACCCAGATGGCAGCTCACAACTGTCTGTAACTCCAAGTTGTGACACCCTCAAACAGACATACATGCAGACAAAACACCAATGCACACAGAAGAAAAATAAAACAAGAAAACAGTAACAAAACCCCCAACCCCTATGTGCATGCTAGCTCACAGGTTTTGGATTTCCACTTTCTCTGCAATCTTTTGTTGCTCCCAGGTCACTCTCTCCCTCATTGCCACCCTAGTTTTCTTTTTCGTAAGAGATGTGAATTTATTAGAAATGTGAAATTATCTAACATTTATTGAAGGGAGCGGGACTCCCGCTAAACTCTCTGAACCCTGAGAGAGAGCCTCAATGTTTATGTTTTATAAACATTGTTTTACATTTAATAAAGTCGAGGAGCCGGAGAGATGGCTCAGCTGTTGAGAGTGCTTGCAGAGGAGCTGGGTTCAATTCCCAGTACCCACCTGGTAGTCAACAACTGTCTGTAACTCCAGTTCCAGGGAATCCACAGCACCAGGCACACATATGGCACACATTCATACATACATATCTACAGGCAAAACACTTATATACATAAAATAAATGTTAAAAAATTTAAAAAAAGATTTATATTTATTATGTATATAGTGTTCTGTCTGAATGATTGCCTGCCTGCCAGAAGAGGGCACCAGATCTCATTATAGATGGTTGTGAGCTGCCATGTAACCATGGGAACTGAACTCAGGACCTCCGGAAGAACAGTCAATGCTCTTAACCTCTGAGCCGTCTCTCCAGCCCAATAAAAAAATTTCAAGTGAAGAAAAAAAAATTAAAGTTAATAAATCAAATTTAAAAGGCCCAGTGAGATGGCCCAGTGCGTAAAGGCCCTAACTTGCTGCTGAACCCCACAGCTTGAGTTTGATTCCAGGAGACCACGTTGTAGAAGAGAACTTACTCTTGAAAGTAGTCCTCTGATCTTTTCATGCATACCCACACACACATATAATGTATACATGCTACATAAATGTAATAGGAATTTTTAAGAAGGAATTAAATACCTTGTTCAAAAGCTCTGTTTATGCTGTCAGTAAATTCTTTCTGTTTAGCTGAAAAAGGAAAATAATTATTTAAATTTTTCCATTTAAATAAACTTACAATAAAGCCAGGTGGTGGTGGCGCATGCCTGTAACCCCAGCACTTGGGAGGCAGAGGCAGGTGGATCTCTGTGAGTTCGAGGCCAGCCTGGTCTACAGAGCGAGTTCCAGGACAGCTAGAGCTGTTACACAGACAAACCTTGTCTTGAAATGCAACCCACCCCCAAAAAAAAGGAAAGGGAAAAAAAAGACTTATAACATGAAGGCAACACTTTGTGACCATGCCGCTTCATACACAAGATGGACTTGGGTTCAAGGTTTTACAACCTTTGTCTTCTTGTGATGCTGAGGACTGTACCAAGGCCTCAGGCATGCTGTCAAAGTCTGTACTACTGAGCACACTCTGTCCCTGCACTCTTGACACAGGGCTCCACTGTGTTGGCCAGGCTAACCTTGAACTCATATTCTCCTGTCTCTCCCTCTTGACTGCTGGGATTTTAGGTATGTGCCACCACACCTGTCTAGCAGTTCTTGTTAACTGCAGTACTGACAGGCCCTATGGACATCTTGATTTTCAACAAGGAAGGTCTGGAGGCAAATGCCAAGGCTTATGAAGTGGCTATGGAATCACACACACACACACACGAGAGATCCCCATAGTCTGGATGTCCCTCAAGAGGTCTGGATGTTAAGAGCTTGGCTGGTGACTGGTTTTGCTAACAGAAGTGGGTGGACACTTCAGGAGGCAGGGCCTCGTGGGAGGAGGTTAGGACATCAGAGGCATGTCCTGGAAAGGGGTCCTGGGACCCAGGCCCTGTTGTTTCTCTCTTTTAGCTAGCTGCCATAATGTTGATGCCTCCTCCACTCTACATTCCTGCCTCAGCCCCAGGAGCAACCGGGCCAATCCACCATGGCCTGGACCTCTAAACTGTGAGTCAGGAGAAACCTTTTCATTTCAGGTGTTGTCTCACCGTGATGGAAAGACGACCACCACAGGAATCGGGGATGTGCTGTGACCATCTCTACACCCTACAATCATGGCATTTATTACCATTCATTACCAAGTGTTTTAGGCAACCACTTGCGAATTATATAGCCGTCCAGGAAAATGAAACCATTTCCATTACATTGTATCTTTGAAGAGAAAAAACGCCAAATGCAGAGCAGGCATAACCACCTCATTTGCCTATTGTGGCTCATCAGAAAATGAGGGACTTTACAAGTATGCCTTCAGATCTAACTATATTTATTTGGAATCTTTAAAAACATTTCAAATAAATTGTATCTCTAAGTTAGGCAACGACAGGTATGGAATTGTCCCTTAGGCACATGGCTGGTGAGGGCAGGAGCTGGGAACTGAATCCCAGGCGAAGAAATTTAGGAACTGATCTAAAGGACAGTAAGTTACCCATACAAACCCAGCATCTACTATGTTGCTAGAAGTGTTTCACATACTTTGTATCTCACGTAACTTAATCCTTACTGATACTGAACTAATGCTCTCCATTTTACAACTGAAGGACCTGAGGCTCAGATACCTGAAGCCAATGTTTTAGGGTCACACAGAAAATCAACAGCAGTGCTGAGACTGATCCTCACTCTGGAGCTTTATGTGATGAAACTCCAGACCAGATGACACCTGGAGCTTCTGGAGGAGTGTAGCCCACTTCTGTTTGCACGCTCCTGAGTCTCTCCGCTCTGGACCACCCAGCCCTAATGCTGTGGTTGTCTCCATCTGACAGGTTGCTCAGCACTTCTATTTACTGTTGTAACTTATTTAACAGCCATTAGCTGAGTCCCTGTCATGCTTCGGGTGCTTTTCTGAGAGGGAAGCAAAGAGCAGACACAAGTTACGCTTCTGCAGACAGCCAGTCTGGAAGGTCCACACTGCTGACCTTCCAGACAGCAGTAAAGTGATCGCAGTGGCCAAGGGCAGAGACAGCAAGACCAAAGGAGGCTTCATGAGAAGTGATGACTGCCCCCAGATCGGGGAGAGGAGTAAATATGGATGGGATGAGAAAGAGGAGAGTTTCAGGCCGCATCAATAGCGCTCACGAAGGCCTGGGGTAGAAGGGTGCCTGTGACTGATGAGGAACTAGAAACTGCCAATGTATCTACAGTGAGATGGTAAAATGAGAAGCAGAGGGTAGAGCATGCAGGGCCTTCTCAGCTATGTTGAAATGTTTGGTTTCAAACCCAAGAGCAGGGAAAATCCATTTAAAAGTTTTAAGACAAGGCTTTGAACAGAGAGGAGATTTAGGTTTCAAAACCACCCCATTGTGACAGGGCAGATATATTTTAGGTAGGCTTCTATGTACAGCAGAGTCTGTAGCTGCTGTGGTTTGTTAGAAGTGAGAGGAAGAGACTGCTCATAGTGAAGAGATTGGTAGATGGAGCTGAGACATGTTTAGGTCTATTCTGTTTTTTGTTTTTTTTTTAAATAAAAATTATTTATTTACATGTGTTTGTATGTGTGTTTGTAGCAGGAGGGGTGTGTGCATGCCATGCTATGAATGTGGAGATCAGAAGACCATGTGATTCTGGGGGATCAAACTCAGGTTGTCAGACTTGGTAGCAAGCACCTTAACCACTGAGCGATCCTGCCGGCTTTAGGTCTATCCTTTTAAGAAAATATTGCTTTCTTTCTTTACTTCTTATGTGTATGTTTGTGTGCCTGTATGAGTGTATCACACATGTGTTCCACAACCCATGGAGGCCAGAAAATGGCATCTATAACTCCAGTAAAGGATGGCTGTTAGCCACCGTGGGTGCTGGGTATTGAACCTGGTCCTCTCCAAAAGCAGCCAATGTTCTTACCTGCTGAGTCATCTCTCCAGCCCACCCTAGGTCTATTCTTTAGACTTGCCAATGTACTGACTGGGAGTGCACAGCCGAGGACGTTTTTACCGTTTTGTTTTTTGAGACAAGGCTCACATATAGCCCAGGCGTTCCTGGAAACTGCTATGTAGGTGAGGCCAACCTTGAGCTCCTGATTCTTTTGTCTCCATCTTCCAAGAGCTGGGATTATAGGTGTGTACAATTGCATCTAGCATAAGCTTGTTAAAGACAACTCAAGACAACTCAGTGTCTACCTTTGTTCAGGGGCAGGAATCACGAATGAATTCAGAGAGGGAACGGGGAAAGGCTCATATATATCCTTTGGTGGGGGCAGACAGGTAAAACTCATAAATTCTATTTGGACATACTGGGTTGGAATATATAAGTTTTTTTCTTACTTGATATATGCCCAGGCACACATAGTGCTTGATCCACAATAGGCATATTGTAAATATGTATGTATGTATGTATGTATGTATGTATGTATGTATGTATGTGTAGACAAGGTTTCTCTGTGTAGCCTTGGCTGTCCTAGAACTCACTCTGTAGAATCCAGGCTGGCCTTGAATTCATAGAGATTCGCCTGCCTCTGTCTCTGAGTGCTGGGATTAAAGGCGTATACCACCACCCCTGGCAATTTTTGTTTAAGTACTTAAGCTCATACCTACATGAGAATCCTGGAGCCTTTTCTGCACAAAATGGTCAACACACACACATACACATACACACACACACACACACACACACACACACACACACCCGCCAGACAGGGTTTCTCTGTGTAGCTTTGGAGCCTGTCCTGGAACTCACTTTGTAGACCAGGCTGACCTAGACCTCACAGAGATTCGCCTGCCTCTGCCTCCTGAGTGCTGGGATTAAAGGC
>CABHPH010126336.1:0-15433 GCA_902168325.1 Peromyscus nudipes | reverse complement strand
TTGTAGCATCAGGAAGGTTGAGGGCCACTGCCTTAGGGCAAAAGATCACACACGGCCCTTGCACTTGTGAATTTTCAGCAGCTATGGTCCCCTGTAGAAGACGGAGCCCACTGACATTCCCTAATGGACATGGAGGGATGCATGAGGCCCCACCCCTCCCTGAGAAACCATCGGCAGTTCATGGGAGAATCACAGTCCTCAGTGGTGTAGCTATTGATGGGCTGCTCTTGCGCCAATAATCACATACCCACGCTCACAAAAACAACTCTAACTAAACTCAGTGGTCAAAACAAACAACAACAACAACAAAACCACGAAAGTAGGAGGGATTTGTTAGAAAGAATGGGGGTGGGGAGTGTTAGGGTTTCTATTGTTGCGATGAAACACCATGACCAAAGAGCAAGTTGGGAAGGAAAGGGTTTATTAGGCTTATACTTCAGCATTGCTGTTCATCACAGAAGGGAGTCAGGACAGGAACTCAAACAGGGAAGGATCCCGGAGGCAGGACTTGATGCAGAGGCCATGGAGGGATGCTGCTTACTTGCTCCCATGGCATGCTGGGCCTACCTTCTTATAGAACCCAGAACCAGCATCCCAGGGATGGCACCACTTACCATGTAGACTGGGACATAGGAGAAAGTAATGGAGGGCGAATATGATCAAAATACATTGTATACATGTATTAAATTGTCAAAACATTAAAAAAAAATTTAAAGGTCTGGATGGAGTCGTTTTTCATGTCTTTTTTTTTTTGGTTTTTCGAGACAGGGTTTCTCTGTGTAGCTTTGCACCCTTCCTGGAACTTGCTTTGTAGACTAGGCTGGCCTCGAACTCATAGAGATCCTCTTGCCTCTGCCTCCCAAGTGCTGGGATTAAAGGCGTGTACCACCACCGCCCAGCTTCATGTCTATTTTTATGAGCCATCATTGACATGGGCTGATGTTTAAACATCTGCATCACTAAATATCTGGGTGTTTGTTTTGGGGTGATTTTCCAAGATCCCTTGCCTCCATCTCCTGCAAACATACTTTTCTGGCTTTGAACTGACAAGATCCTCAGGACCATCACCCTCTTCGAGGCCACCAGACCCTGGTCCTCATTTGAGCTCAAAGCAGTGTGGCTGGTCTCCTCAGCAGATCTGGGGGAAACAAGAATCTCCCAGGCTTTGCCTTGCAATAGGAACTGAGCAGGTGTGTGTGCGTGTGTGTGTGTGTGTGTGTGTGTGTGTGTGTGTGTGTGTGTGTGTGGAGGCTTTGCCTTGCTTCTATCTCCTTCTCCATTTGCTCCACACCCCTCTTACTATTAAGAAGGCACAAATTGGGGGTGGTGGTGTTTTAATTAAGGGCCTGGGAGGATGGCTCAGCCAGTAAAACACAAAGGCATAAGGGCCTGAATTTGATCTCCAACATCCACAGGGTTTTTTGTTTGTTTGTTTGTTTGTTTGTTTGTTTTTTAATTGGGGCTAGAGAGATGGCTCAGCCGTTAAGAGCACTGGCTGCTCTTCCAGAAGTCCTGAGTTCAATTCTCATCAACCACATGGTGGCTCACGACCATCTATAATGGGATTTGATCCCTCTTCTCTCTGATGCCTTCTTCTGTCCTGCAAGCAAACATGCAAACAGAGCGCTCATCTGCATAAATAAATACATCTTTAAAAAACCTCAGCTTAGCGGTGGCATACCTTGTCATGCCAGCTCTGGGGAGTGGAGACAGGCAGACACAGGGGACTCAGCCTTTATCCGTTCTAGCTGAATCTGTGAGATCAGTGAGAGACCCTGTTTCAAAAACCACAGCGGAGAGCGAGTGGGGAAGACTCCCGATGCTGGCCTCTGGCTCCACATACGCGCTCACGCACAACAAAAACTCTTCTAGAAATTTAACTGAGGTCGGGAGAGATGGCTCAGAGGTTAAGAGCACTCACTGCTCTTCCAGAAGACTCAAGTTCAAATCCTAGCACCTACACTAAGCAGCTCACAGCCACCTGTAACCATACCTCCAAGGGCTCCAACGACCTCTCCAGGCCTCTGGGGGACACCTGTACACATGTAGCATATGCATATAAATAGATTATAAAATAAATATTTTAAAAATTCACTGACATATACTAGTGTTGTATATCTATGGGGTACAATTTGAAGTATTGACACAGATTTCATCCTATGTTCATATTTCATCCTATGTTCACCAAACGAAGAGTTAGGACCTGCTATCTCACACTTTTATCACTTCTTTGTGATGTGTGCACTCAAAAACTACTCTTGTCGCTGTTTTGAAATATATAATACAAAGCTAGGTGTGGTGGTGCGTATCTGTCACCCCAGCACACAGGAGTTTGGGGCAGGAGGGTTGCTACGTGTTTGAGGCCACCCCAGATTGCATTGCAAAAGCCAGGGCTTCATAGCAAGACCCTGTCTTTAAAACGAGGGTGATACATTTGTGTTAGTATGATCCTCCCACTGTGAGAGCCAATGCAGGACTTATGTCTTGACCTCTCACTCTTCACCCATGGACCCATTTCTTCCTTCCCCTAGCAGGGGCTTTTAAGGAACTGGTTACAGCTCAAGCATTTATCGCCTCCCCACAAACACACACTTTGTCCCTTGAGGATCCATTTTTCTGTCTGCTTCCTCCAGTGGCCAGTTAGCAGAAGTCCTTCTAGTGAACGGACCTCCTGATTTCTTGTTGTTGTCAATATTTCTTTATTTGGTTGTTTAGTTAGTTCATTCTTTTAGGCCAGGCTGGCCTTGAGCTCTTGATTCTCCTGCCCCTGTCTCCGGAATGCTGGAGTTAGGAGTGTGCTTTACCATGCCTAGCTCCTTGAAGATTTTTAAATCTCATGACTCTGCAGGGCTCCTCTCAGACTCCCACCTTTCCCCATACGGTGGGGGGAAGTATGCGTTCCCCTTTCTCTGCTACCAACCTGAGTCAGCGGAACCCATGAATTCATCAGGCAGAGCAGAACAGCAGGAGCCTTCAAAAAACCATCACCAGTCACTCTGAGGTTGACACCAGGCAGAGCCTTTAAACCTTTTTTCTAGGATGAGTCAGTCTCTTATCTGTGGTGTGGGTCAAGTAATAGCTAAAATCATACTCGGTGAGTCACGTGTGGCCCAGTCCATCAGCATTTCCTAATCCCCCGTGATCCCTTCCAGGGAGGGTCCGCATACCAGCAGCCAGCCCCATGGAATCGCATCCACAAATATCTCAGCTCTCTGGTAGCGGCTGAGTAGGGAAAGTGACTCTGAAGGATGCATTTTTAAACAACTCCACACCACGGTGTGTGAACACTTTCACAGGCCTGTCAGAGTTTCTGGCTGCCTTTGTCTTTTCACCTGGCTCTCGCCAAACGGAACTGGCAGCCTTTCCCCCTCTCCAATCCGCCCCCAGTTCCAGTCCGGATCCCAGTCTAATTTCTTGCCTGTGGTCTGAGGACTTAGCCGCGCATGCACACATACACGCAAAAGAACAAGTTGGTTTTTAACCACGTGGGAGAGGCAGAGAGGCAAGAGCCTTCTCTGGGCAATGAGACGCAGACAGCCTAGCGTTCTGGAAGAACACAACCCAACCAGAGAGCCCCCACTTTGACTCATGCTCATTAATATAGAAAACACTTGCTGCCACATTTAATGGTGAAGCTTTGTAATACGCCCTGTAACCAGCACAGAACAAATTTCTGTAGTTCAGGTAGACTCACAGAGGCAGCATGCAAAGCTCTTGCTCCCACCCCAGCCCTTCCAGCAGGCAGGGCATCTCTGGGGCGGAGGACAACTGGGCACTACAGGCCCTTGATGAAGGCTTGCACCAAGGCAGGGGAATCAACCATTTCCTAATCTCTTGCAGGAACCCATTGAGCAAAAGGCAGCCTAAGGTGAAAGGTTCTATCGATAATCTTCAGATGTTTCCAAATATTTAACCCTTGCAAGAGCAAAGATGGGAGCGTAGAGGGACAGGCAAGGGTTCATCCATATGGGCTTGCCAATCTCTGGTGACTAGTGGCACCCAGCTGGGTGACCTGAGCCAGTGGAGAGTGGGAAGCCTAACCCACTCTGGGCAGCTTTGCTTTCTTACGGCAGATTGCCATCCAAGCATCTCTCTGGGAAAGCACCAGCTGTACCAAGACCGGTCTTGGTCACATGGGTTGACTCAGTGTCTCTTCCCATAAGTTGATGCCTATGCCTTCCAGACCATTTGAGATTTGGAATGTGGCTTTGCCTGTGGCCTGGGGAGAGAGGGGTGGATCTTGGCAATCTCACTTGATTTTCACAACGGTCTTGTTGTGGAGAGCCGTTATTTCACTCATTAAAAAAAATGAAGGTAAAATTCGGATTACAGATGAATGGCTGACCGTTGAAAGAGTACTGCCATCTTCAGGGTGGGGGAACTGAGACTCCAGCCGGTCAGTGACTGGAGAGGCAGAGTTCTCCAGGACAACTCTGGTTATCCCAGGCAGGCTAGCTCACTCACCTTTGTATTCCCAGAGCTGGAACTGAATAGGTGTTCAGTAAACAGTAGCTGAGTGAGTGAGATGTAGAGTGGGTGGCAGAATGTCCAGGAGTCCCCCACCTCTCCATTTCCCAATGCTTCCTACCTGGGATGAATTCCCTTCTGGTTTCATGGGGCTTGTCTCCTCCTCTAGTCCCTGGGAACTGAGCTTGTCACTCATAGCCAAGTAGGTTGGTAGAGAAGCCTGGTTCACAAAGGGGACTAGCTACTTGTTAAGACACATGTCCCTTCTCCCTTGTGCAAGTCAGCCCCCCCCCCCAATGTGACACAAACTATAGTCACCTGGGAAGGTCTGTCAGATTGGCCTGTGGGCATGGCTGTGGGGCATTTCCTGGATTAAGAGCCTAGCCTGCTCGGTCAGTGCCGCCTCTGGGCGGGTGGTCCTGGGTTGTATAAGAAAGCAAGCTGGGCAAGCCAGTGAGCAGCATTCCTCCACGGCCTCGGCTTCAGGTCCCATCTCTAGGTTCTTGCCTTGGGTTTCTGCCCTGATTTCACTTAGTGATGGACTGTAAGCTGTAGAGATAAAATGAACCCTTTCCTCCCCGTGTCGCTTTTGGTCAGTGTTTTATCACAGAATGGAAACCTAACCAGGACACCCACCACGGCCTCTGCTTAAGGGGTACCCTCTATCAGCCCCTCCACAGGAGGGACCACTGTCAGCCCTGCCCTCACTGTAACCTGTGACCAGGTTACTTAACGTCTCTGATTCTCGATTCTTCCGTCTGTTAAGAGACAAATAATAAGGTTCACTGTGTGGCTGGACCAGACCAAGCCTGTGCGAAGATAGCCTGATGGTTCTGCCACTTAGCGTGTGACTGCACACAGGGACTTCCACGATGTATACGTGGGCATTCACTGTACTAGGCTCTCTTTGCGTGTTTGAAATACATACATACATATATATATGGGAGTTCATGTAGGTACTGCAATGAGGCGTAAAGACCAATTTCTTAAAAAAAAAATTTCGGGGCTGGAGAGATGGCTCAGAGGTTAAGAGCACTGACTGCTCTTCCAGAGGTCCTGAGTTCAATTCCCAGCAACCACATGGTGGCTCACAACTACCTGTAATGAGATCTGGTGCCCTCTTCTGGCCTGCCGTCATACATGCTGTATACATAATAAATAAATTAAAAAAAAAAATTTCTTCTCTGTCTCCTTCATCATCTTCTTCATGTACACTTCTGCCATGGCTGAAGCCAAAAGACATAGGTCTTTCCACCATTATGTGGCTACCAGGGATCAAACTCAGGTGGTCAGGTTTTGTGGCTAGTGCTTTACCTGCTGAACTATCTCCCAGCCCATGAAGACCTATTTCTAAGGGAAATGAGAGAGAGCACACCCCTAGGGGCTCTGGGGAGGCCAGGGCGTGTCCCGTGGTGGAGGGGTCAGGGAAGTCACATCTCCTCCATGTCCCAGATGTGTAGCAAGGCCTCAGCAGCTGGAAGTCAAATCGGAGTGCCCTGATGAATCCACATCACCTACAAGGTATCCCGTTGGGAGAAATCCAGAGGAACCGGGTGCTGGTAAGAACTTCCTCATTTCTAATGTGTCTGGTACCCCATTTTTATTCCCGTCCACCCACCCAAGCCACTTCTCTTAAGTTTTCCCTATTGGCTGCCCACCATTTTATCATCATCCTATAGGCACACCTTTCTCCTGGGTCCTTTATTTGTACCTCCAAATACTTAGGACACCTCTAGTGCCTGTCCCATTCCTACCGTCCCAGGAAACGGCCCTCTGAATCCCTCCAGCAGAGCTCCCAGGAAGACCCAGGGTTCTGTTCACTAAATATGTCCCAGGTTGTCGGTACATTAAAAGCTGGTTCTGCCACCTCACAGCCAGGACAGTAAAATGTGAGTGACGACAACATAGGCCATGTCTCGGGGCAGCTGTAAGAGCCAATACCATCTGCTGAGCTTGTTCCTGTAGCTAGGAACATTCTGTCATTCATTTGCCTTCTTAAGTGACGTTTAATCAGGAAAAGCCCCCAATACCCCAATGATGGACATAGATCATGATCAAGAAAGCAGGGTTGTTTTTTGTTTTTTTTTGGGTTTTTTTGGCGGGGGTGGGGGGTGGGGGTGGTTCGTTACCACAACATGACTATACTGTCTGGTGCAGAGTGACAGAGGCAGCTGAAAGCAGCTCACCGGCCATTGGTAATGGCTGATTGTCCTCTCAAGAACACCAAGAAACAGAAGCAGAGGCGGGGCATCAAGGGAACCGACGGTTGAGAGGAAAGAGCTTCCGTGGGACGATGAAAAAGAACCCGGCATTGATCAAGTCCACCTCCCAACGGACACGGTGCTTGATGCCCCACCATGTAAGTACTGGGCTAATTGTATCTGATCACGTCGAAATTGTGTTGAAATCCTTGCCTTCTTTGTTCAAGAGCTGACCTATTGTCCTTTATGTCAGGACACCCCTTCTCCATCTCACGCAGCAGTAAATGTATATGTTTAAAAACACGTTTTGTGTGCTTTCTTCATGAAGTGACATATGTAAAAACCGCCCACATCCTACATTAACAGTTTAGAAAATTAACATCAGGCCAAGACCCCCGTGGCCCTTATCACCAGTTGGCTAATTCTGGCAGGATTTGAGGATTCAAGACCAGAGCTCTTGGCTGAGGTACTGAGCTACAGAGGCTGTATTCCAAAGTGAATGTGACCATGCATGTGACTCTTGAAACCTTTGGTTAGAGGCCACCAGACAGCAGAGGGACACCTGGCTGAGAGAACCCATACCCTGCTATGGTTTAGGGCAGTGGTTCTC
Source organism: Peromyscus nudipes (assembly GCA_902168325.1). NCBI lineage: Eukaryota > Metazoa > Chordata > Mammalia > Rodentia > Cricetidae > Peromyscus > Peromyscus nudipes. The sequence goes on along the minus strand of CABHPH010126336.1, from coordinate 8,155 downwards.
AACCTTCCGATTGCTGTGACCTTTTACTACAGTTCCTCATGTTGTGGTGACCCCCAACTGCAAAATTATTTTCACTGTTACTTCTTATCTGTAATTTTGCTACTGTTATGCATCATAGTGTAAATATCTGTGGTTTCCAATGGTCTTAGGCAACCCCTGTGAAAGGGTCATTTGACCCCCCAAGGGGTCATGACGCACAGGTTGAGAATCACTGCTTTAGAGCTTCTTGAACAGTCCAAAGGGCATGAGTTAAAGGCTGATTTACCAGCCTGTGTCATTTAAGGGGGAAAAATGGAGGTTCTGTGAGTGGCATCTAATGGAAGGATATTAGGTCACTGGGGGTGTGTCCTCTAAGGGGATGTTAGGTCACTGGGGGTGTGTCCTCAGAGGGGATGTTAGGTCACTGGGGGTGTGTCTTCAGAGGGATGTTAGGCTATCCATTATTCCTCTGTTACTTTCCAGCCATGAGGGGGGAGTAACTTTATTCTATCATGTGCTTCCTCTAGGGAACCACCTGGACTCAAAAGCAGTAGAACCACCACCACCCCAATTCCCCAGCCATCCCCAAAACCTCAGAGCCGCTGAGCCAAAATAGGTCTTTTCTCTTCTTGAGTGGTTTGTCCTGCCTATTTGTCATAGCAATGGAAAGCTTCCTGCCACCATCCAAGAGGAGGGGAATGGAGTTATCTCCCTGTGTCCCTCATAATACAGTAAGGGGCTTTGATGGGACCACATGGAAGGGTCAGTGTTCTGTCCCTTGCTGGGGGACCCAATGGACTAGCATTGGGACCAGGGGTGTGTTGTTTTGAAGAAAGATTGCTGCAGCAACCTACACTCCCATAGTTTGTTGGGAAAGAAGATATCCAGAACATGAGCAAGAAAGCAGTTTTTTTGTTGTTGTTGTTGTTTTATCATGAAGTAGATATGGTCCTATTGATCCCAACAGCAGGTCTGTGTGGGATAGATGACTAAACCAGGAGCTGTGCCTGCTTGGGGAAATGCACGACCCTTCTCAAAAGATATACACAAAAGAGCTAGGTATAGTGATACATGTCTGTAGTCCAATATCCAAGAGGTGGAGGCAACAGGGACTTTGACTTTGAGGCTAGCCTAGGCTATACAGGGCATTCCAGTCTGGGCTCTGTAATGAGAGTCTCTCCCCCACGTTCTCCACTCTGTCTGTCTCTGTCTCTGTCTCTGTTTCTCTCTCTGTTTCTCTCTCTCTCTCTCTCTCTCTCTCACACACACACACACACACACACACACACACCACACTGAATTCAAATCTTTTCATGGGTACCCAAAATGCTAACGAAGTTCTTGCTAGGCTCTGAGAATGGCTATTATCCTGGGTTCTGGGGATCTGAACTCAGGTCCTTAAGCTTGCACAGCAAACACTTTGCCTACTGAGCCCCTTGCCCACATTTTAGTGTCTTCAAAACTGACAGTGACCGTCTATAAATGATGTGTAAGAGAGGATTTTCAACTCCAAATAAACGGCGTCTCTGCTAATTTCACCTTAAGTAATCTATTCCATAAGAATACATTTATTAACAGACTGTGAGGTATAATCTGTCACACATCTTAGCTCATACAGCCCTGCTACCCAGGACTGGGCATTGCCACATGCATCTCCACATGGGAGGAAGCTGGCAAGGATGGACCCAGGATGCCAGGGTAGGTCAGCCTAACCACACTGTCCCTACACAGTCTTTCATCTAAGCCTCAGGGTCTCTATTTTCCAAACTGTAGGCATGCCTTGTGGTTCATTCAAAGACAACCACAAGTGGCTACTGATGGGCCAAGTCAGGACGGCTTCATGATCAACACCATGGCCTTCAGCATCCAGACTGGTTGGCTTCAAACCCCGACAGAATGGCCCACTAGTGATCTATGGGTGTGCTGCCTGGTACAGAGGAAACTCTGTATGGCGCTATATCCAGTACGTAACCATACTTGCCTTTGGACTTGAGACCTGGTGCAAGATGTCAGTCCCTCCTGGAGAAAGCAGGAAAGCCTCCTATGACCCTCCACCAACAAATCTGGAGCTGGCTGTGGCTCTTTGTCCTTGACAGGCTGTTTGTACATTCACAACAGAGGCGCCTTCTGAAGTCTGATTGGTACAGATCTAAGCATCTCTCCTGACATCCACCTCTGCCTCCAGACTCTTGCTGTGTTCTCTGGGATTCTACGTTTGACCTTCCTCTGGGTTCTCTGAAAGCTCCTATAACCAGTAGCCAGACAGCACATCAACCCATGTCCTAGCTAGCATCCATGCTGCAGCATCAGCATTATTCTGAGATGTGGACATGTGTTTTCTCTGGAGGGGGGCTGGCTGGCGTGCCTCACACAGGGAGACACTAGAGAATGACTCATCAGCCCGCTGGCACCAACCTTTAAGTCTCAGGGGTCCCTTGAGCTGGTTGTTAAGTGGCTGACAGATGAAAATCAGTCATGGTGGAGATGTTTTCAGCAGAGACAGTGAATGCTAGAATTCAGGCCTTTTTCCTGTTGGCTTACAGATTAAGTATTGGTCAGCACATCACTGGGCACACGGCTTGATTTAGCCAGCTGATTCCATTGGAGGCCTGGAGTCTCAGGTAAGTGACCCAAAAGCCAGGGACAAGCCAGTATCCACCACTGCAGCAGCATCTGGCCATATCAGCAACATCTGTGGGACAGGGAGGAGTGCTCAGGGGTGCTGGAGTCAGCTGCTACTTCCTGGAATTACTGAATAGGTCTTCCTTCAGCCAGCCTTCTTTGGTTTCCTGGTCCAGTTTTGTTTTTGTTTTTGTTTTGTTTTGTTTTGTTTTTCGAGACAGGGTTTCTCTGTGTAGCTTTGCTCCTTTCCTGGAACTCACTCTGTAGACCAGGCTGGCCTCGAACTCACAGAGATCGCCCGGTCTCTGCCTCCCGAGTGCTGGGATTAAAGGTGTGCGCTATCACCGCCCGGCTCCTGCCCAGTTTTTAAGACTTCCTCTGCCTTCCAATTAGCTCCAAGCTGCCCCTTTCTTCTCTGTTAACCAGAACCAGTTCTTACTGAAAGTCTCTCTCTTGTAGAGATGCTTGATTATCTGATAGTACATCTAGCAAGAGGGCACGCCCATTTTGCTTCCTCAAGAAGAGCTGTATTCATTTGCGTAGTAAACATTTATGGAGTACCTACTGTGTGCCAGGGCAGATACATACTAGGAAAAGTATGTCCGTTCTTGGGAACTTATTGAATTACAAAAAAATAAAAAAAAAAAAAAAGAAAACACAACATCAAACAACTGCACAATGTAATTATTTCCTCAGTGGGTCCCCCCCATCATCACTGAGTGATGCCAATCTATAGGTAAATAGGAGAATCCCGAAGTGGATAAGAAGGACACACGGAAACCAGAGAAATGTGTCTCCTTCCCAGAGTCACCAGTTCAGCTGGAGACATAGCTGTGCGCTCATGTAGCCAAGCAACCATCCCACACAAGTTCCCACACCACAGGAACATGGGGATCTGTAGCGTTCAATTTGGGGGATCAGGGAAGAAGACTTTGTGGACAGAGGGATTTACTCGTAGCCTTGACAGTGGGTCACCAAAGAGCTCAGCAATACAGGAAAGATCCCTGTGAAATTAGGCACCTAAGGTTCTACCACCCGCCAGGGACGGCCACGGGTGGCCTCCACACTGCCACAAGTTATACACTGCTGGATCCCAGCTGTTTCCGTGTAACAGTGTGTCCTGAATATTTGCCCCTGCCAGTTATTCCTAGTCTATATCACCATTTAAGCAGCTAAAGGAGATTCCACTATAGGGGTGTACTGTGAATAAATCAAATCCTCCTTCATGAACATTTAGTGTTTGTGTCAAGGGCACACACACTCTGGAGCCCCAAGACCTGAGCCTCTACCCAGTTAGTGATCTGGCTGGGTGGGAATCCATGCTTTCTGAAGGCATACTCCTTCTCTGTAACAGAGGTATTAATACCTGTAGATGATGATGCTGTGGGATATTTAGAATAGTGTTTAGCATCTAGTGGATGCTCAATTAAGACTCAAAAATGACAGGCTGTAAGCATCCTGCTATACGATGGCAGTTTGTGCCACTTCCGTTTCAGTACCTAAAACACTCAAAGTGAAGCCGGGTGGTGGTGGCACACGCCTTTAATCCCAGCACTCCGGAGGCAGAGGCAGGAGGATGTCTGTGAGTTCGAGGCTGGCCTGGGCTACAGAGTGAGTTCCAGGAAAGGTGCAAAGCTACACAGAGAAACCCTGTCTCGAAAAAAACAAAACAAACCAAAACAAAAAAAACACTCAAAGTGCACGGACAGTCAAAAACACATACACTTAAAACTCTGACAGCTCCCATCTAGTCACCCTCCAAAAGGGTTTGTACAGGACCCTGTGGTTGGCAGGAGGGAGTGGATGAGGGCAGCCACCACTTCTCTCTTGGAACAATCGGGACCCTCCCAAGCCATCCACAAACCAGCCAGCGAGGTTTCTTGATTTGCCAACCTTCTGGGTGGCATTCTGGAATCTAAATCAAGAGGAACATTCACAGCAAGTCATGTCAGACGCTTTCACTCTGATTTCTAGGAGGAGAAGCTAGAGTTGAGGTCATGTTTGAAAATATAGGTCAAATCTTGGTTTCTGTGGTTACTGAACACTGTCAACCACTGTGACTCCCTCCGTGTGGGTGATGCGAGGGTTCGGAGGCCTGGCAGCCCGGCCTAGCTCCCCTCAGAGTGTGACCCCCACCCCAGTCCCCCAGGGTCCAAGGCTCCTAGCAGCCCTGCTGACCAGCGGTCCCAGAGGGTCCAGAGCCTGGGCAGCACCCAGGAGCAAGCACCCTGATCACTGAGGTTGGGGGGACTTGGAGGTGCTACTGATGGGGTCCAGGGTGGCCCCGATACCCTGGCAGTCCTACCCACGAGTCCGCTACTGCGTGTAGGGAGCAGGGAGGAGGCCATGTGCGGCAGGAACAATGTAGTGGGTTGTTTTGCTGACTGTCAGCCTCGTTCTGGGATCCTCCTTTCCACGCCCCTTGGTCTAACCGCCACAGGCACAGCACGCAGAGGGAAGAGCCCCCTTATTTGGTCTTGGAAAGAAAGGGGAAAGGTTATCCTCGGATGCCTGCGGCGTTGGGTCATCCCTCCGCAGTCGCTGGCCCGCACCCGCGGATGCAGTTCCGGCTCCGGCCGGCAGGTGGCGGCACCGTGCAGGGCCTGGGGAGATGGCCAGCTGGTAAACAACCGGCAGGATCCGGTGCCCCAGGGTGGGGACCGGCCCGGGTGGGGGTGGACTCCTTCTGTGTCTGCACGTGGACGGAGATGCGGAGGGCGCGGCTGGACCGCAGAGGAAGGGAAGGGGAGGAAAGAGCCCAATGCCTTGTTTTGTGAGAGAGTCAAGCTTCCCCGAATTGCTTGGGTGGCAGGGTGTGACTTTGCCTGGTGGACTTCACGCGAGCCTCTGGAGAGCGCTCTGTGGGAGGCGGGAATCTGTTTCAAAGTCAGCCACGCGGGTGCAAGGTACTCGAATCTCTGGACCTGTATCAATAAGGCTCCCTACGCTGTGGGGCTCTGCACCACCTGGGAGATTCTTGCCCATCCTTCCCCTGCTCGCTCTCCTTTCTCCCCCCTCTGCCCCTCCCTTGCTTTTCCATAAGCCTGGGGGGTGTGAAGCGACCCACTTTCCTCCTCGAGGAGGGAGGCCGAGTTTTTAAGTAGGAACCACTATGTAGTTGGTTCCTTTCCTACACCATCCTGCAAGAGAAGAATCACCACCATTTTATCAGGAGGTCAGAAAGGTTCTGGTCACCAGGCAGTAACAGACAGTGCTGGTTCCCTGAAGCCAGTGCCTTTTACAGTGACTGAGAACTCACTCCTTTCCAGGGACTCCTACAGGTGAAGCTCAGGGGTATCATTATAAGTTGGGGGGGTATATTGCTGCACGCCCTTGCCTTTAATCCCAGCACTCAGGAAGCCAAGGACCTTGATGAGTTCTGGACCAGTCAGGGCTACATAGTAACATTCCATCTCAAAACAAAAACAAACCAAAACGCAAAGATTTGGGCTGCAGAAATGCTCAGTGGTTCTCGCCGAGGACCCAGGTTGGATTCCCAGCACGCACAAGGTGATTCACAACCCTCTGCAACTCCAGTTCCAAGAGATGCCTTCTTCTGACCTCCTCAGGCACCAAGCACGCACGCGGTGCACAACATACACGCAGGCGAAATATACATAAAATGAGTAAATCGCATAGAAAACAAAACACAAAGCTGTTTGAGAGATGAACCAATGGTACAACCTCCTCCTGGACTTTCAGTCATCTCCAAAAAGGCTCCAATGTAGTCAGTCTCCTGCTGCGGTTCTTGTTCCGCTGAGGGCTCCAGAGAGCTGTCTGACCCAAGTATGCTGTTTGTTTTATTTTCTATTTTAGGTAAGTTTCAGTCTGCCCTTTTGTTTGTGCGCACATCCCACGTGCTCCTCCACCCCTCCCCATCTACCTCCTGACGGGGGTCCCCAAAGACTCACTGAGGAGACCCGCTTGGGGTTTCTTCACCAGGAAAGGGATTAATTTTCTAAGTCCGCACATTTACAGACAACTTTCCAAAGTTCTTGGGGTTACAGGTTCATGCTTGCCCTACATTGCACGGTACCCATTGACTTTGTGCATGTCGTGTGTGCGCATGCACCTGCACGTGGAGGCTGGAGGACAACTTGAGGGTCATTCTTCAGGTGCTGTCCACTTATATTTCCCTACGCTGACCAGAGAGCCCCGGGGGTCTGTCTGTCGTTCTCCCAGTGCTGAAATTGCACACCCATCCCGTACATGGGACTTTTTTTTTTTTTTAATACAGGTCCTGGGGACAGACATGAGGTTCTTCTGGCTCTCTTTTTCTTTCTTCTCTTTTAAATTTGTGTGAAGAAGATGAGGAACCTTTTTGTTTTTCATGAGACACTTCTTAGGCTGCTCCTATCAATGTGGGTGGCTTCCTGGTTTCTAAGAATTTACTTATCATGCCACATAGTAAGCACACGTGTGGGGAGTTCCCGCAAGGCTATCCAGGAACTGGTTGCTCTGCAGTCATTTTATTTTTTACAGTACGTCATACTCCACTGATGTTGGTTCATTCACATGGGTGAAGCTTCCCTTTCTTTCTTTCTTTCTTTCTTTCTTTCTTTCTTTCTTTCTTTTTTTCTTTTTTTTCCCGAAACAGGGTTTCTCTGTGTAGTTTTGGTGCCTGTCCTGGATCTCTGTAGACCAGGCTGGCCTCGAACTCGCAGAGATCCACCTGGCTCTGCCTCCCCAGTGCTGGGATTAAAGACGTGCACCACCACCGTCTGGCTGAAGCTTCCCTTTCTAAAACTCTCAACCCCACAGGCTCATGACTGTCTTCAGTGGCAGCCTCTGTGGCATTTCTCCTTGACATCACCAGGCGAGGCTGGCTCTCCTTGGAGGATTCTCTGCTCTTCTCGGGAGCCAGCCTCAATGACAGCACCGTCATTGTCCATCTAGGTTTGCCCTGACATCCCAGAACCGAGTTCCTAGATCAGGAGCCATTAACAGTTGTGGGTAGCCGGTACTATGGCAGTATGGTTTGTCCCCTCCTATGTGTGCTGGCCACCTCACACGTGCCTTTATTCTGCGCTTCACCCTGAGGTTGACCCCACCGTAAGACCGTCCCCCAATCTTGAGTTGTGCCCTTCAGTTGCCCAGATTCTGTCATCTGTGTGTGACCTGAGGTATGTTGAGCTGCCATCCCCTTCAGGATGGCCCTTGTTTGGAGGGGCAGTGGTACCCAGTGATGAACTGTAGACTTGGGGAGGGCAGTTGCAAAGCCTGAGGCCCACACTTTAAACTGGGTGCTGTAACTGTCCTGGGAATGTAATGGTTCTGCCTGGGCGCAGGGTCGACACCACTGTCCAGCCTGTGGGGTGCACAGAACGCCCACCTTCAGGGTTGAGGGGAGAAGGAAAGGAAATAACGCAGCTGTGAGGGGTTCCCTGACACATTTTTGTCTGCTTAGATCCCTGCGGCCACACAGAGCCACTTCAAACCCAGGTTGTCGGGGATTCATCCTTTGTAAAAGGCAGAGACTCGGCCCAAGCCTGTTTATGCAAATAAAGACATTTAATTGTCTCAGGAAAAGGACAGTGGAAATGCCCATTTCACA